>CAXHUQ010000813.1:0-16000 GCA_964020085.1 Micromussa lordhowensis | reverse complement strand
TGAAGACACCTTACTTCGAAGTTTCTACCTCTTCCTCTGAGGACTCCAAATCATTGGTTTTGAAAGCTGGTGATATTGCAACTGGCGTTCAGCAACAAACGAATGCCCTGACTGGAGAGACAACGACATCTGGCAATTTTAAGAAAGCCGACTTCGAAGTTGCTGGCTCTACCTCTGAGAACTCCAAATCATTGGTTATAAAAGCAGGTGATGTTGCAACTGGCGTTCAACAACAGACAAATGCACTGACTGGAGAGACAACGACATTTGCAAGTTTTAAGACAGCTGACTTCGAAGTTGCTGGCTCTACCTCTGAGAACTACAAATCATTGGTTTTGAAAGCTGGTGATATTGCAACTGGCGTTCAGCAACAAACGAATGCCCTGACTGGAGAGACAACGACATCTGGCAATTTTAAGACAGCCGACTTCGAAGTTGCTGGCTCTACCTCTGAGAACTCCAAATCATTGGTTATAAAAGCAGGTGATGTTGCAACTGGCGTTCAACAACAGACAAATGCACAAACTGGAGAGACAACGACATCTGGCAATTTTAAGACAGCCGACTTCGAAGTTGCTGGCTCTACCTCTGAGAACTACAAATCATTGGTTTTGAAAGCTGGTGATATTGCAACTGGCGTTCAGCAACAAACGAATGCCCTAACTGGAGAGACAACGACATCTGGCAATTTTAAGACAGCCGACTTCGAAGTTGCTGGCTCTACCTCTGAGAACTCCAAATCATTGGTTATAAAAGCAGGTGATGTTGCAACTGGCGTTCAACAACAGACAAATGCACAGACTGGAGAGACAACGACATTTGCAAGTTTTAAGACAGCTGACTTCGAAGTTGCTGGCTCTACCTCTGAGAACTACAAATCATTGGTTCTGAAAGCTGGTGATATTGCAACTGGCGTTCAGCAACAAACGAATGCCCTGACTGGAGAGACAACGACATCTGGCAATTTTAAGACAGCCGACTTCGAAGTTGCTGGCTCTACCTCTGAGAACTCCAAATCATTGGTTATAAAAGCAGGTGATGTTGCAACTGGCGTTCAACAACAGACAAATGCACTGACTGGAGAGACAACGACATTTGCAAGTTTTAAGACAGCTGACTTCGAAGTTGCTGGCTCTACCTCTGAGAACTACAAATCATTGGTTTTGAAAGCTGGTGATGTTGCAACTGGCGTTCAACAACAGACAAATGCCCTGACTGGAGAGACAACGACATCTGGCAATTTTAAGACAGCCGACTTCGAAGTTGCTGGCTCTACCTCTGAGAACTCCAAATCATTGGTTATAAAAGCAGGTGATGTTGCAACTGGCGTTCAACAACAGACAAATGCACTGACTGGAGAGACAACGACATCTGGCAATTTTAAGACAGCCGACTTCGAAGTTGCTGGCTCTACCTCTGAGAACTCCAAATCATTGGTTATAAAAGCAGGTGATGTTGCAACTGGCGTTCAACAACAGACAAATGCACAGACTGGAGAGACAACGACATTTGCAAGTTTTAAGACAGCTGACTTCGAAGTTGCTGGCTCTACCTCTGAGAACTACAAATCATTGGTTCTGAAAGCTGGTGATATTGCAACTGGCGTTCAGCAACAAACGAATGCCCTGACTGGAGAGACAACGACATCTGGCAATTTTAAGACAGCCGACTTCGAAGTTACTGGCTCTACCTCTGAGAACTCCAAATCATTGGTTATAAAAGCAGGTGATGTTGCAACTGGCGTTCAACAACAGACAAATGCACTGACTGGAGAGACAACGACATTTGCAAGTTTTAAGACAGCTGACTTCGAAGTTGCTGGCTCTACCTCTGAGAACTACAAATCATTGGTTTTGAAAGCTGGTGATGTTGCAACTGGCGTTCAACAACAGACAAATGCCCTGACTGGAGAGACAACGACATCTGGCAATTTTAAGACAGCCGACTTCGAAGTTGCTGGCTCTACCTCTGAGAACTCCAAATCATTGGTTATAAAAGCAGGTGATGTTGCAACTGGCGTTCAACAACAGACAAATGCACTGACTGGAGAGACAACGACATCTGGCAATTTTAAGACAGCCGACTTCGAAGTTGCTGGCTCTACCTCTGAGAACTCCAAATCATTGGTTATAAAAGCAGGTGATGTTGCAACTGGCGTTCAACAACAGACAAATGCACTGACTGGAGAGACAACGACATCTGGCAATTTTAAGACAGCCGACTTCGAAGTTGCTGGCTCTACCTCTGAGAACTCCAAATCATTGGTTATAAAAGCAGGTGATGTTGCAACTGGCGTTCAACAACAGACAAATGCACTGACTGGAGAGACAACGACATTTGCAAGTTTTAAGACAGCTGACTTCGAAGTTGCTGGCTCTACCACTGAGAACTACAAATCATTGGTTCTGAAAGCTGGTGATATTGCAACTGGCGTTCAGCAACAAACGAATGCCCTGACTGGAGAGACAACGACATCTGGCAATTTTAAGACAGCCGACTTCGAAGTTGCTGGCTCTACAACTGAGAACTCCAAATCATTGGTTATAAAAGCAGGTGATGTTGCAACTGGCGTTCAACAACAGACAAATGCACTGACTGGAGAGACAACGACATTTGCAAGTTTTAAGACAGCTGACTTCGAAGTTGCTGGCTCTACCTCTGAGAACTACAAATCATTGGTTTTGAAAGCTGGTGATGTTGCAACTGGCGTTCAACAACAGACAAATGCCCTGACTGGAGAGACAACGACATCTGGCAATTTTAAGACAGCCGACTTCGAAGTTGCTGGCTCTACCTCTGAGAACTACAAATCATTGGTTTTGAAAGCTGGTGATATTGCAACTGGCGTTCAGCAACAAACGAATGCCCTAACTGGAGAGACAACGACATCTGGCAATTTTAAGACAGCCGACTTCGAAGTTGCTGGCTCTACCTCTGAGAACTCCAAATCATTGGTTATAAAAGCAGGTGATGTTGCAACTGGCGTTCAACAACAGACAAATGCACTGACTGGAGAGACAACGACATCTGGCAATTTTAAGACAGCCGACTTCGAAGTTGCTGGCTCTACCTCTGAGAACTCCAAATCATTGGTTATAAAAGCAGGTGATGTTGCAACTGGCGTTCAACAACAGACAAATGCACTGACTGGAGAGACAACGACATTTGCAAGTTTTAAGACAGCTGACTTCGAAGTTGCTGGCTCTACCACTGAGAACTACAAATCATTGGTTCTGAAAGCTGGTGATATTGCAACTGGCGTTCAGCAACAAACGAATGCCCTGACTGGAGAGACAACGACATCTGGCAATTTTAAGACAGCCGACTTCGAAGTTGCTGGCTCTACCTCTGAGAACTCCAAATCATTGGTTATAAAAGCAGGTGATGTTGCAACTGGCGTTCAACAACAGACAAATGCACTGACTGGAGAGACAACGACATTTGCAAGTTTTAAGACAGCTGACTTCGAAGTTGCTGGCTCTACCTCTGAGAACTACAAATCATTGGTTTTGAAAGCTGGTGATGTTGCAACTGGCGTTCAACAACAGACAAATGCCCTGACTGGAGAGACAACGACATCTGGCAATTTTAAGACAGCCGACTTCGAAGTTGCTGGCTCTACCTCTGAGAACTCCAAATCATTGGTTATAAAAGCAGGTGATGTTGCAACTGGCGTTCAACAACAGACAAATGCACTGACTGGAGAGACAACGACATTTGCAAGTTTTAAGACAGCTGACTTCGAAGTTGCTGGCTCTACCACTGAGAACTCCAAATCATTGGTTATAAAAGCAGGTGATGTTGCAACTGGCGTTCAGCAAGAGACAAATGCACTGACTGGAGAGACAACGACGTCTGCAAGTTTTAAGACAGCTGACTTCGAAGTTGCTGGCTCTACCTCTGAGAACTACAGATCATTGGTTTTGAAAGCAGGTGATGTTGCAACTGACGTTCAACAACAGACAAATGCCCTGACCAGAGAGACAACGACATCTGGCAGTTTTAAGACAGCCGACTTCGAAGTTACTGGTTCTACCTCTGAGAACTCCAAATCGTTGGTTATGAAAGCAGGTGAAGTTGCAACTGGCGTTCAACAACAAGCAAATGCCCTGACTGGAGAGAAAACGACATCTGCAAGTTTTAAGACGGCTGACTTCGAAGTTGCTGGCTCTTCCTCTGAGAACTCCAAATCATTGGTTATAAAAGCAGGTGATGTTGCAACTGGCGTTCAGCAACAGACAAATGCCCTGACTGGAGAGACAACGACATCTGCAAGTTTTAAGGCGGCTGACTTCGAAGTTGCTGCCTCTTCCTCTGAGAACTCCAAATCATTGGTTATAAAAGCAGGTGATGTTGCAACTGGCGTTCAGCAAGAGACAAATGCACTGACTGGAGAGACAACCACGTCTGCAAGTTTTAAGACGGCTGACTTCGAAGTTGCTGGCTCTACCTCTGAGAAGTCCAAATCACTGGTTATGAAAGCAGGTGATGATGCAACTGGCGTTCAGCAAGAGACAAATGCACTGACCAGAGAGACAACGACATCTGGCAGTTTTAAGACAGCCGACTTCGAAGTTACTGGTTCTACCTCTGAGAACTCCAAATCGTTGGTTATGAAAGCAGGTGAAGTTGCAACTGGCGTTCAACAACAAGCAAATGCCCTGACTGGAGAGAAAACGACATCTGCAAGTTTGAAGACGGCTGACTTTGAAGTTGCTGGCTCTTCCTCTGAGAACTCCAAATCACTGGTTATGAAAATTCCTGAAATGAACATTAATTGAACTTTAATTTGTTAAGTTAAGTCTTCTTATGAACCATTTCATAAGGACTTTAAGCTGAAATTAAAGTCCGCCTGCAGGCTCATTTCATAGGCTTTAGGGAGATCCTCTAAATTGTCTTATAGGTATAGTATATTCAAGTTACTTTAGGTTAGCTTTAATTTTTGCTTGGTGGCTCCAAAAGTTATCTTTAATTTACCTTTTAATACTCCTTAAATGTTAACTTAAAGTTTCAATTAATCTTTAATTTACCTTTATCGTGTGCCCTAAATGCTCAGAAAATGATCTTTTTGTAAATAATGGAAAAATGGCAGAAATCATCAGTGGTGGTTATTTGGAAAATATACTCCACCAGAAGCTCAATGTCCAATAATCACAATAGGCCATTTCCGAGTTCCCTTTTGCCTCTGTTTCGAAACGAGTCTAAGTGCGAAACCATTCATATGAAAATGAGTTCCGCCTACAAGTTCATTTTCATGCGAATTAAACTCATTTTCATTTGAATGGTTTCGCAGTTAGACTCGTTTAATTTTGAAACAGAGGCACAAGGGAACTCGGAAATGGCCGATTGAAAGGGACAGTGATAACAGGTCAGTTCCTTAGTTTGTTTCAAAACATGTGAAATATTTTATCGAGATAATCACTGGAATCTGCCATGTAAATTGGTGGGTTTTGCTGGATACAGACATGTAACAAACTAAAGTAAAGTGAATCCCAATTTATATCAAAATTGTTTTATTAATTTGTTATAGGTTCTTGTTCCTCTACATTCTATCATCACATGAGAAATTTCTAACATTATTTGCTGCCTGCTCCATTGAAATTTACAATAAATGAGAAAACAATTACACTGTCAATCAGCAGCTAAGAAACTATAAAATTCTGTCTTTCTGTCCAATTATGATTCAAAGTTTACAGAAGTCACCTGTTTGTCACCTGAGAAAAAAAATGCTATCTTGTCATTCTCTTTTTATCTGATTGTACTTTATGGGGGTTATGGCCTACCTGACACATAGGAAAAACATCCAACTCTGACTGAGCTTGCCTTAGCTTAGCAGGACCAACAAAAATTTTTCCAATCCAGAGAGATTTATCTGCAATCTCTCTCTAAAAAAAGACAAATTACGATGGTCTCTGCTAAGGCACAGCCGAGTCAATGATAAATGTAGCTCAAAGCTGAATACAAGAAAGGTCTAGTTTGGGTCTACTCCTCAACCCTTTTTTCCTCTAAATACTGCTGATTGCCAGTGAACAATGACTTTACATGCGCACTATCAAATAGTTAACTAGATTTTTAAGTTGATGAAACATTCTCAAGCATAACAAGAAATATTTCTTTTAAAAGAACTACTGTAGGGAGGAAACTAATTAAATAGCTGGATAAAGGAGCTTGATAATAATTATATCTCTATTGTAACTAATTGATGTGTCATGTTATTGTTTTGTACGTGTCAGTGACCAACACGAAAGCTAATGCTACTTTGGTCACTGAGCACAATTTTTCTGGTTATGTATTGTTTAATCTCTTTCTTTTTGTATTTCTTGTAATTTCTGTAAATGTTGATCTTGTTATATTTTGTAAATGGTGCATAATAATAAAAATCTGAATCTGATAAACTTTGTGATCATGCATATTTTGAAACTTGAATAACTTAAAAGCAGCCCTATGTGTATCTTACCAAAACATTTGAAGTATTTTAACTGAAACTTTGACAGTCAGGCTATTACTGGTAGCTATTTCATACTGGAGTCCTAAAACACTCCTAGCTTGTAATATCTTGATGGTACATGTATATCCACTAAGGGTTCTGTTCACATGGAAACGGGGTACCCCGGGGAGGTGAGGTACTTCAGCTACCCGTGGTAGAAATACCTGTTTTCAAATGCAACCCCACAGATACGGGGTGAGATCCAAAATTCAATCACACGGTCGCTATAAGCATACGCATAAACAAAGAAGTAACGTTTGTTTTCTTTGTAGCTGCCGCTTTTTGCTATAATGTCGTTGTTGCAGGTAAAGCGTTCTGGCGGTTTTGGAGGTGAAATCGTCAAAATAACTCACCACGTTCTAGTGATTTGATTACCCTGGTTAGGTGTGTTACCCCACTCCACAGCTTTCACATGGAAAAATGTCACCTTTGCGAAGCGGGTTACCTTGACTGGCTGACCAGGTAACCCACCTTGATGGGGTACCCCACTTAACATGTGAATGCGATCAAGAAAGACTGTATGGAAAGATTGGTTACCACACCAATGCGGGGGACCCCACCCGCCCAAGATTTCCCACTTCCATGCGAACAGGCCCTAAGAGTTAATTTCTATAGGATATAGTAAAAATGCAAATTCATGTCATCACTCTATGGCGATTGATCTGTCAATGGCAAATTCATCAAACATTAATAAGAAAATGCGATGATCTGCTCTTAAAAACCATATAAAGTATTGTATGCTTTGAATTCTTTGTCATGCTTTCTCTGCTTCAATTCTCGGCAAAATTCTTTCTTTTGCCCTCTTTGTAAGCCTTTTCTTTTAAGCTTTGTCTAGCTTTTTTTTCATTTTCCTGAGCCGCCTGCTTTCCCAGGAGAGTCTCTTGACAGCATACCGCACAACTCTTGACTTGCCATTCTCATCACCCTCGCAGCAGGTTTCCTCGCTGCTCATGGCATCCATTACAAGGATCTCTGCAACCTTGCCCTTTTCGTGCTGGTCTGTCCATTTGACCAATTCAAGGGCTGCTGTTCGTCTTGATAACTTCTTAAATACATAATTATATAACAGGATGAGTAAGATTTTTATCTTCTGCAGTACAACACAGTCAAGCCACATCTTGAGTTGTTCAATTTTAAATTTTGTTCAACTACAAAGTTGTCAGATCATGTGTATTGAAGGCTTCCAAACTCAATCAACATCCTGATTGATACTGAGTTGACGCTTGATTAACAGTGAGTCAATAGTCTGCCGAGTATCACCCACCTCATATCAATCAATCATAAATTAGTGGACTCTTAGCTGACTCTCGACCAAGGTGTCGATTGAGGATATCGATCGACATTCCACTGTGCATGCCTTTAGTACACATGATCTAGTTTGTTTACAGTATTTTCATTTCTCTGAGCACACTGGGTTGTTACTAAAAGAGCCTTATCTGTTGTAGTCCCGTGAATAGCTTTGTGTGTTTCTGGCTTCGCTTACAAAGGTAGCTGCATAGTGATGTAGTGAACGTTTACAGCTTTAATAGGCGGAACTTTACATGTATGTATGTTAAGGCAAACAAACAAAGGATCAATAAAAGAAAAAAAGTGTGCTTTTCTACCAAGCGTGCATCTTTTTGGATTAAAGATTCTTTTGAGAGGTCTGAACCTGCTTTTATGGCTTGGTTAGCATTTAAAAAAAGTGTAAAGTACATAGCTACCTCTCTTTGACGGCCACTCTTTCGAGTCTTTTTCTTGTGATCTTCATATTTCGATGAGCTCTTTAGCCGCCTTGTCTCATTACAAGACAGGTAATATCTTTGCAAGGCAGCTGTTAAAAAAAAAAAGTGGTAGCTCAGTACGTGTATGATGCAAATTAAACACTTCGGAACAGACAATTATTATTTTAATATATATCTTGGCAAAAATCGCTTGACATGACTATTTGATGAGAATTGATGGACTGAACCCAGAAAAAAATTTTGCGGATTAGAATTAGCCCTATAGTATGCAAAAAAGCATGGCAACCTTTTTTTATTTATTTGTTTATTTGTTTTAATTTTCCATGTACTAGTTGTAATTAAGAAATTTTTTTAGAAATCATTTCTAATCAATGAAATCAACTTAAGCAGGGGTTTCATCAGGAGGGCAACTGGTCTTCACAGGCAGGCCAAACTGAACTTTTTTGTAAGAAAAACGTTTCCCTAGATGGTCAAACCAGACAGGTAAAATCATCTTCCACACGGCTGGTCAATTTGCCTGGTGCCTGACCCTTGATAAAACCCCTTCAAAGTTCATGCATGGAACAAGTTTCAGTTTCAACATTTAAAGCACATGAATACATTTGAATAAAATGCCTTGGCAAAGAGCAGTGTACCTTCAATAATGGCCCTAGTCCATGGACATCTCTCTGGTCCTCCATATTCAAGAAGGATTTGGTTTATATATAACCCTGTCAAAGATTGCCGTGTTGTTCTCTGAACTTACTCTAAAAAGATATACATGTAGCATCAACAAAACATTCAGTTTGATTCATTGCACTTCAGATATTTAAACATCAAGACACATTTTGGAAATCATGCATACATGTACATAGTTCTATAGCCGTAGATGTTATTGCAGATTACTCTGCAAGACAGGGATTCCTTTTGCAGAGTACTCTGCAAGACAGAAATTCCTTTATCACTCTGCCTGATGGGTGATGTCAGCCACAAGGCAGCAATAAACACAAGGAATCCTTGCATTTGCAGTATAGCTGTGGAGGATTAAAGACTGTTGTCAAGGTTAGCCCACATGTATGAATTCTAAACAGGTCACTTTCCCTTATTTGTTTTGTATTAGACAAAACACTTTTTCTTCTAAAACTAGATGTTCATATCATTGAATTACTCACTCTTCATCAAGATAGAAGCCATGGAAGTCATCCTTTTCGACCTGAACTGTGTACATTTTCCGGATTGATCTCTGAGAAAAAAGTGTTTGTTCGGTTAAAAATAGAACTAGTTCCAGTTGATTGCCTTTCAAACATCAAATTTATTACCTCTTACGAGCAAATTAATAATTGTATAATTCATTTGTTTTCAGCAGTTTCCCTGAAAATGACATTGCAAAGATCTTTTACTCAGTTAAAAAATAATTTAAAGCTTGTGAGTGAGTTTGTGTATTTTGAAGGCACATTTTTTCTCTATTTTTTCAAAAGTTATCAAGAGCAACCAATTGGAACCTACGTTTTTGAGGAGTTTCCCTTGGTCCCCCCTTTGCAAAATCTCAGAAAATGCGCGATTTAGGTGTCCTTGCCAAATTTGTCATAACTCGGCTTTACCGGCACTTTCAGCTCCGCCGTGTGCAACACAATGTTGTCCTATGTTTGCACTTCAAATGCATACAAATTACGAGATGATGCGATTTGCGCTAGGCTGTTTTTGAAGCCCCTAAAATCGGCCTACTTTTTTGAGGAGTTTCCCTTGGTTCCCCCTTTGCAAAATCTCAGAAAATGCGCGATTTAGGTGTCCTTGCCAAATTTGTCATAACTCGGCTTGACGGGATTTTTCAGACCCGCCGTTTCCAGCAAAATGTTGTCCTATGTTTGCACTTTAAGTGCATTCTAATTAGTAGATGATGCGATTTGCGCCAGGATGTCTTTGAAGGACCTAAATTCGTCCTACGTTTCTAAGGAGTTTGCATTGGTCCCACCTTTACAAAATCTCAGAAAATGGGCGATTTAGGTAACCTTGCCAAATTAGTCATAACTCGGCTTTGCGGTCACTTTCAGAGCCGCCGTTTCCAGCAAAATGTTGTCCTATGTTTGCACTTCAAGTGCATACTAATTAGTAGAGGACGCGATTTGAGCCAGGGTGTATTTGAAGCCCCTAAATTCACCTACGTTTTTGAGGAGTTTGCCCTGGTCCCCCCTCTGCAAACTCTCAGAAAATGCGCGATTTAGGTGTCCTTGCCAAATTTTTCATAACTCGGCTTTACGGGCACTTTTAGAGCCGTCATTTGCAGAAAAAGTTGCCCTATGTTTGCACTTCAAGTGTATAGTCATTACGCGATCATGCGATTTGCGCCATGTGTTTTTAAAGCCCCTAAAGTCTCCTAGTTTTTTGAGGAGTTTCCCTTGGTCCCCCCTTTGTAAAATCTCAGAACATTCGCGATTGAGGTTTCCTTGCCAAATTTGTCATAACTCGGCTTTACGGGCACTTTCAGAGCCGCCATTTGCAGCAAAATGTTGTCCTATGTTTCCACATCAACTGCATCCTAAATAGGAGATGATGCGATTTGCTTCAGGATGTTTTTGAAGCCCATAAAGTCGGCCTACGTTTTTGAGAAGTTTCCCTTGGTCCCCCCTTTGCAAAATCTCAGAAAATGCGCGATTTAGGTGTCCTTGTCAAATTTGTCATAACTTGGCTTTACGGGCACTTTCAGAGCCGCCATTTGCAGCGAAATGTTCTCCTATGTTTGCACTTTAAGTGCATACTAATTAGTAGATGATGCGGTTTCCCCCAGGGTTTTTTTGGAGGACCTAAATTCGGCCTACATTTTTGAGGAGTTTGCATTGGTCCCCCCTTAACAAAATCTCAGAAAATGCGCGATTTAGGTGTCCTTGCCAAATTTGTCATAACTCGGCTTGGCGGGATTTTTCAGACCCGCCGTTTCCAGCAAAATGTTGTCCTATGTTTGCACTTCAAGTGCATACCAATTAGTAGATGATGCAATTTGCGTCATGTGTTTTTAAAGCCCCTAAATTGTCCTAGTTTTTTGAGCAGTTTCCCTTGGTCCCCCCTTTGCAAAATCTCAGAAAATGCGAAATTAGGTGTCCTTGCCAAATTTGTCATAACTCGGCTGTACGGACACTTTCAGAGCCACCGTCTGCAGAAAAATGTGGTCCTATATTTGCGCTTCAAGTGCACACAAATTAGTAGATGATGCGATATGGGCCAGGGTGTTTATGAAGCCCTTAAAATCGGCGTACTTTTTTGAGAAGTTTCCCTAAGTCCCCCCTATGCGAAATCTCAGAAAATGCGCAATTTAGGTGTCCTTGCCAAATCAGTCATAACTAGCCTTCACGGGCAGTTTCAGAGTCACTGTCTGCAGGAAAATGTGGTCCTTTATCTGCACCTCAAGAGCATACTAATTAGGAGATTATGCGATTTGCGCCAGGGTGCTTTTGAAGCGCCTAAAATCGGCGTACTTTTTTGGAAGTTTCCCTTTGTCCCACCTTTGTTGCAATATCTCAGTTTAGGGGTGTCCTTGTCATAACTCGGCTTTTCGGGCACTTTCAGAGCCGTTGTTTGCAGCAAAATGTTGTCCTATGTTTGCACTTCAAGCGCAAATAATTAGGATATCATGCGATTTGCGCCAGAGTGTTTTTAAAGCCCAAATGGTTGGCCTACTTTTTTAGAAGTTTCCCTGGGTCACCCCTTTGAAAAATCTCAGAGAATGCGCAATTAAGGTGTCCTTGCCAGATTTGTCATAACTCGGCTCTACGGGCATTTTCAGAGCCGCCGATTGCAGCAAAATGATGCCTATGTTTCCACTTCAAGAGCGTTCTAATTAGGAGATGATGCGATTTGCACCATGTGTTTTTGAAGTCCCTAAGCTCGGCCTACTTTTAAGAGGAGTATGCCTATGTCCCCCCTTTGCAAAATCACAGAAAATGCGCGATTTAGGTGTCCTCGCCAAATTTGTCATAACTCGGCCTTACGGGCACTTTTAGAGCCGCCGTTTGCAGCAAAATGTTGTCCTATGTTTCCACTTCAAGTGGATAGTAATTAGGAGATGATACGATTTGCGCCAGGGTGTTTTTGAAGCCCCTAAAATCAGCCTACTTTTTTGAGGAGTTTCGTTAGGTCCCCCCTTTGCAAAATCTCAGAAATTGCGCGATTTAGGTGTCCTTGCCAAATTTGTCATAACTCGACTTTACGGGCAGTTTGCGAGCCGCCGTTTGAAGCAAAATGTTTTTCCTATGTTTGCACTTGAAGTGCATACAAATTGAGAGATGATGCGATTTGCGCCAGGGTGTTTTTGAAGCCCCTAAATTCGGCCTACTGTTTTGAGGAGTTTCCCTTGTTCCCCCTTAGCAAAATCTCAGAAAATGCGCAATTTAGGTGTCCTTGCCAAATTTGTCATAACTAGGCTTTACGGACACTTTCAGAGCCGCCGTTTGCAGCAAAATGTTGTCCTATGTTAGCACTCGAAGTGCATTTAATTACCAGATGATGCGATTTGGGCCAGTGTGTTCTAGACGCCCCTAAATTCGGCCTACCTTTTTGAGAAGTTTCCCTTGGTCCCCACTTTGCAAAATCTCAGAAAGTGCGCAATTTAGGTGTCCTTGCCAAATTTCTCATAACTCGGCTTTACGGGCACTCTCAGAGCCGCCGTTTCCATTAAAATGCTGTCCTATGTTTATACTTCAAGAGCAGACTAATTAGGAGATGATGTGACTTCCTAAAGGTTGTTTTTGAAGACCCTAATGTCGGCCTACTTTTTGTAGAAATATCCTTTGGTCCCCGTTTGCAAAATCTCAGAAAATACGCAAGTTAGGTGTCCTTGCCAAATTTGTCATAACTCGGCTTTACGGCCACTTTCAGAGCCACTGTTTGCAGCAAAATGTTGTCCTATGTTTGCTCTTTAAGTGCATACTAATTAGGAGATGATGCGGTTTCCGCCAGGATATTTTTAAAGCCCCTAAAAAGGCCTTCTTTTTTGAGAAGTTTCCCTTGGTACCCCGTTTGCAAAATCTCAGAAAATGCGCGAAAGAAGCAGAAGAACAAGGAGAAAAAGCACAAGAAGAGAAAAAGAAGAAGCAGAAGAAGCAGAGGAAGCAGAAGAAGAAGAAGAAGAAGAAGAAGAAGAAGAAGAAGAAGAAGAAGAAGAAGAAGAAGAAGAAGAAGAAGAAGAAGGGCACTTTTAGAGCCGCCGTTTACAGCAAAATGTTGTCCTATGTTTGCTCTTCAAGTGCATACTAATTTGGAGATGATGCGATTTGCGCCAGGGTGTTTTTGAAGCCTCTAAATTCGGCCTTCCTTTTTGGAGAATTTTCCTTTGGTCGCCCCTTTGCAAAATCTCAGAAAATGCGCAATTTAGGTTTCCTTGCCAAATTTGGTATTACTCGGCTTTACGGGCACTTTCAGAGCCGCCGTTTGCAGCAGAATTTTGTCCTATGTTTGCTCTTTAATAGCATGTTCATTAAATGGTGATGCGATTTGCGCGAGGGTGTTTTTGAAGCGCCTAAAATCGGCCTACTTTTTTGAGGAGTTTCCCTTTGTCCCACCTTTGCAATATCTCAGTTTAGGTGTCCTTGTCAAATATGTCATAACTCGGCTTTACGGGCACTTTCAGAGCCGCCGTTTACAGCAAAATGTTGTCCTATGTTTGCTCTTCAAGTGCATACTAATCAGGAGATGATGCGATTTGAGCCAGGTTATTTTTGAAGCCCCTAAATTCGGCCTACGTTTTTGAGAAGTTTCCCTTGGTACCCCGTTTGCAAATTCTCAGAAAATGCGCGAAAGAAGCAGGCGAAAAAGGAGAAGAAGCAGAAGAAGAGGAAGCAGAAGAATCGTTTCCCATATCTCCTCGTTCCCTTTAGTGTCTTGCAGAAGATATTTAATATTTATAAGAGATACTTACAGAAAGAAAGACAAGGAAAAATAATTATTGATCTATTCTTTTCTTTTATCACTGTAAGTATCTTTTTGAAGACATTTAATGTTTATTAATGATACTTACAGTAAGGAAGAGAAGAATATAAACTAAATATATTCATGTGCCCGTTGAATACATAACTTCCACCATTCCCTTCCTTATAGGTAATGGAATAGTGCTAATGAGTTACACTCGCTAAGCTCTGGAAGTTAGAAGCAATGTTAATTTCAAATATGAAACGGGCATGATGGTTTGTCCGGTTTTAACGGGAACATGAATACTTAATGATTTATACTTCTCTTTATTACTGTAAGTATCTTATAGATTATATTTAATATATTTATATATAAATACTTACAGTAATAAAGAGAAGAATATAGAGTAAATATATGCATATCCCCGTTAAATCCGTTACATCCACCATTCCCGTCCATGTATAGAGAGTTTTGTGGATGATAATGTTTACACTCCTTAATCTTTTTAGTTATTATCACGATTAGCTTTGAGTGCTTATCAAATGCAACGCATCATCCACCAAACGCCTGCTATAAGGACGGAACTTGTGGATGTTATGGATTTTTTGGCGAGTATGAATATAATATTTAAAAACAAATCCTCGAAATCTTAAGCTTTCTATTTTAAGTTTCCTTAAACTCTTCAGAAACCTTGTCAAACAACGATCATGCATGGCGCAGCAGTAGAAAAAAATATCGTCATGTAAAAAGCGTCTTGATTTGTTAAGAAAATCCATGCAGTACTTCAGATGTCAAATCAACAACAATCTCTTTCAACAATTTCACTTGTAAACTTCACCTTCTACGAGTACATTACGAACTCACAAAGTGACCAGCTCCCAGATGGCTTGTTAGCTCAGTTGGTAGAGCACTGCACCGGTATCGGAGAGGTCATGGGTCCGAATCCCGTTCAGGCTTTAATTTCACAACTGCTTAAGTTGTGTGCATAACTGCGATGATCAATCATATATTCGAATCTCTGGCCATTTGTCTTTTGGTCGAAATTGGCATTAAAATAAAGCTGTGAATAAGTGGAAGTTGAACAAACGTTTGCTTGATATCTGTTCAGATTGCGCTTGAAACTCTAATATTTTGAAGCTAAACATATAAATGAAAAAGAAAATGGGAGCAAATATTTTGGCTCAACTTGCCTGCCAAAAGCCCCATTAAGTGATACTAAAAATTATTCTCCTGTCAACTGAACAACAATGTCTGCCCGTTTGTTTGTTTGTTTTTTACTTGGAATTCTATGAAATTAAATAGATCTGCAAATAGGCGGGGATTAGGGATCTAGAATTATTACACATTCCTGCCAAAGAAGCATGTTGTGCGAAAGGTTGCATAAGGTAATGTTTGCAATTATCTAGTTGTCAAATTAACAGCAAATTTCTAACCGTTTGCCTTTTTCTTGAAACATAAATAAAATATGAATAGTTTTAACGAAGCCATTTAATATTGCAAAGTCCTCGTGGCCACAGATGGCATCAAACATGTGGTGTGAAAGGGCTGCATTACGTAATGCTAACAATTATCCAGTTGTCAAATTAACAACAAGTTTCTACCCGATTGTCTTTCACTTGAAACCTGAAATAAAGCTAAGAATAGCTTGAATGAAGCTCTTTGGCATTGCAAGCTCTCATGACCACAAGTGGCGTCAATGACAAAGGTGCAGTCCTTTTAAGGAAAAGTCTATCAAAAGGCTCTCTGATAATTAATGGAAAATTATTATGATTAGTTTCACAAGTTCAAGAACGCTATTTAAGCACCCGGCTCGGCCTCGTGCATTCTCTCTGTGTGCAAAGATGCAAAGATGCAGCGTCGAGCCAAACTACCGTGCAAACAGCTAAACAGTGAAGCGATCAGGGGAGCCACA
>CAXHUQ010000812.1:0-18000 GCA_964020085.1 Micromussa lordhowensis | reverse complement strand
TTCAACTCTAGCTTTCAATTTCTGCCCTGCCTCGAAGCATAACCAGTTATCTTGGGCACAGGATTTGAATTTCTAGCTTAGTGACCATGCCATTGTGACTAAGCCGCCTCCAGCCATCGAGAGGCACGGGGCAATTTTTTATCATTCAAATTGACTGTGCCGTGGTCCCTGGGGATATCACTGGAAACGGCGGGAAATTAATCCGGCTGACTGGGAGTACGTGTAGTGGTGACTCAATAATATATTTATCGTCCATCTTTCGCTGCAGGAACAGTGCTTTCAGTTGAACGTTGTGCCTAAAAACAGATATATGACTCTGTTTTGTGCAAAAAACAAATCCCTCCGACAGCCCAACAAAAAATAACAGACAAATACTCAGACACAGTCATTAATTGGAAAAAGGTTTACTCTCTTCCTTTCCGTACTACACTTGATTCTAAACTGAGAGAATTTCAATACAAAATTCTTAATAACATTGTCTTTACAAATGATAAATTATTTCGCTTCGGCCTTTCGCACTCTCCAAATTGCACATTCTGCAATGAAGAACCAGAATCCTTAGAACATTTACTCTTTTGTTGCAAAGTGTCTTCTGAATTTTGGAAAGAAGTCCTGTCCTGGCTCAAAGATAGAATCCTTCACTGAAATAGGTTTGTTCTTGGGGTTTTTCGAAGAAATGGAAGATTTTTTTCTAATTAATCATGTTCTGCTTTTAGGTAAATATTATATTTATGTAAGGAAATGCCATGGAAGCTTGCCCTCTTTGAGAGGTTTTATTACAAAGATAAGAAGTGTTTATAATATCGAACTTCATATTGCGAGGGAGAGAGATAAACTCGCCATTCATTTTAAAAAATGGGAAAAGTTAGTAGTTGCTATAAACAACTAGTAGAATCTTGCTTACCTTGGTCTTTTATAATATTTTTGTTCTTCTCGTGTGTGTATTGTATTCGTGGTGTAAAAAAAGTCCTTGTAAGTAGGTCTTGTAAGTAGATTTTTTTTTTTTAAGTAAGTCATTCCGAGTAGTGTTTTGTAAGTATTGTTATTTCCTTTTCCGTCAAATGATTAAGGCATTGTAAATCAAGTATTTTAAGTATTGTAACTTTTTGTAGCAAAATTAAAATAAAAATAAACAAATTACACAAAAAAAAAAAATCCTGTGCACAAGATAACTGGTTACGCTTCGAGGCAGGGCAGAATTGAAAGCTAGAGTTGGAAAACCAGCGATTCTCGGGTGTTTAAGATAAACCTTGGAACCTTGTGAGAAAGCGAATGGAAAGAAGAGTTATCGACGGCTATCATGAAGCAATTTTGGCGAGATTAGACCATTTTTGTGGAATTTAAGGAGCTTTGAGTTCAGGCCGTTTGGCGAGAGACCGCCAGTGAGTTGCCAGCCTCTGGTTTTTCTTTAGGGGAAGCAAACCGCCAGAAAGTAAAACTCGCCGAAATGGCTCTAAACAGCCTCCAGGAACTCAGAAACATTAATAAAACGCAATGCAAACATAAGGTAAGTCACTTTTATTAAATTATTTTCTATTCGTAGCACTTAGAGCAATTTTCGAAGCATTCTCATACGTTGTCTTATAAACAGCTAAAATTGTAACGTAACCGCCAACAGCATTATGTCACATATTAATCATATTCAACGTCTGGGCTGCCTGTGGTAATATGCTTTGAGTTTTGGTATTGCGTCAGGCCAGTTTGTTCTGTGTAGGTTAATGTACCCAGTGTACTGATGAACAGTTGACCAATAAGGTGACCAACATTTGTTAATACACTGACTGAGAATCAAACTACTTCAAGCTTGTCGAAACATGATAGACACTTGAACACCAATACTGGTGTTACCTGTCACCTTTGTTGCCTGTTGAGACTCCTTCTTCTGTTTATTTTCTTTGTAGATTGGTGGAGTATGATCCCAAAATCCAGGAGGAAGTGTCCAAAATGTCACCAGTGATTGACAAGTTAGTCTTTATGATAGACAGATGTCAATCAGAGCCTGCTGGATATTCACTTTACTCAAGCCAGGTTGCTTCTAACACACTGTTTTACTGCACATTTAATGTCAAATCTGCCCAACCATTGGTGGATTGTGGAGCACTGGAAAAAATGCTTAATATCGCACAGAAGCTTCTGATTGATAAGGGCAGCGATGCTCCTCTAAGGTGAGAGATACTGTACTGCCGAACAGTTAGAGACTAGGTGTTGAAAGGAGTATCATTATCTCACAGAGACAATTTTAATATAAAGGTGGCTGGGAGTCAGTCATAGTTTGTCTGCTGTGCATTCAGAGAGCTACATGTAGGACATGTCTGCTATAAGTCCAAAAGCGACACCATCTATCATTGTACATCTGCAATGTGTGCAGAGCACATAGCAGAGCTAATGGAATTTTGTCATTGGTAGGTATTTATTTTAGATTTTGTATTTAATAATTAAGGCTTGTGACCGGTCCCGAGGGCAACAGTGAATTTTGTTTCCTTTGAATCTCAATGTTTCAATCGTTGAGATTCGAGGGATTTGAGGGAAACAAAATTCACTTTTCCCCAAGGGGCTAGTTATTAAGTGATTTGTTATATAGCAAATCAAATGGGTCAAACCGGTGTAAAACAAAAGCAAATTTTCAAAAACATGCTGAGATTCAAGCAACAACATCGGGCGACCTTCAATTGCATTCTCTGATCATGTGCAACAGCAGTCAACATTTCA
Source organism: Micromussa lordhowensis (assembly GCA_964020085.1). Lineage (NCBI taxonomy): Eukaryota > Metazoa > Cnidaria > Anthozoa > Scleractinia > Lobophylliidae > Micromussa > Micromussa lordhowensis. Next base: position 15,291 of record CAXHUQ010000812.1, on the reverse strand, counting down.
CAGGTAACAGTGAACTGTTTCCCATTTGACGTCATAGTTTTTGCAGCGTTGTCCTCTTGTGGCATTTGGCGGTAAACAGTTTCATTGTTAGATGTCATGTGACCATGACCTAGCCAATAAATGGGCACGCTGTAGCTGGAAAAATGCCAGCTATATATATAACAATGTCTTTAGACAGATTATCCTTCAATTAGATAGATAGATAGTTTATTCTGATTAACATTGCAGCCAAAAGCTGAATTAGATTAATCGTTACAATGATAAAATCTAATAAGAAAAGAAAAAGTATAAGAAAATATACACATATGAGACTAAACATTTAATTACAGTTACTAAATATGAATGTGTTCTTAAGTCTCTTTGTTTTAGCCAGAGGGGCATTAAAATTCCTCTTTTGTTGTAAATTAGATTCACAATTGTTACGAGGTGGCAAAAGCTCATACAACTTATGGTCTGAATTACAAGTGATGGAATCGAAAAGCTTAGTTGTGATAGACTGCCTGCATCGGGAGAGCATCTCCAAGTTAGCTTGATGTAATGCATTGCTATTTGATACAAACAGAAAAATAATTCGCATGGCGTGCTTTTGTAGCTGTTCTAGCTCTGCAGATAAACATGGGGAAGCACGTTATGAAACACCGCATTCACTTACTGGCCGTGGGCAGATACAGGTCAAGTGAAAGATTAGTAGATCTTTAGCGGGAATATTGGCTCTCTTCAGTTGTTTGAGAAAATACAAATGACTCCCTACTTTTTTACTTATTTCAGCAACGGTTAGATTTTGTATTTAATAATATTTTTAGATATGTGTCCCCATTTAGTTTATGCAATGAAACTAGAACAAAAGACGCGTTAATAAAGTTATTATTATTGTCAGAAAGCGGCCATTTCTTGTCTCTGACTCCTGGTTTTAATCTCTCTTTACCAGGTACTACTGTTGTCTATTTCTGGCTAGACTGCGTTCAGCTCCCCTGGTGAAGCTGGATACAGACACTCGTGCTGCTATAGATGAACTTATTGAAGTGTTCCTAGAACAGCATGTCCCCAATGAGATCTCAAAATGGGAGGAAGAGATGTCTTTTGTTTGGATAACAATGGTGCCACTGGTTCATCTTGCCTTTGCTGCAGGAAAGGAATATCACTGTAACCAAATTCATGGCTCAAAATGCGATATGTCACAAAGTGAAGTAGTAGGTTTTCAATCAGATGCTGTCATAACTGAGGTGGATGAAGCTGACAACTATGACTCAAAGAAACTGCAAAGTACTTTGCATCCTTTATTACATTCTAACAACAGGGAAGAAAATCATGAAACAAGTTGTGAAAGCAAGACGATTGCCCTGCCTACAATATCTGAAAACACGGAAATGGAAACTTCAGTGTCTGAAGACAAAACCTGTGTGACAAGAAACAGCAAAGACCAATTGAGATGGCCAGGTTCTCCATCAACACAGAAACTTGGAATCTTTTCCCTGGTGCACATGTTTTCATTCAAAGAGAACCAGCAGTTGGCACTATCAGAGAGTCTCCTTCCATACTTGGTGTGTCTGTCATGGAACCTAAAGGACCATGAGAGGGAAAAATTAACAACTAGTCTGGCAAATTTTTACGATCCTTCATCGCCGCCTCCTTTGAAAGTTATTGCAAAAGCTGTCCTTGCTCTTGTTGATGGTTTAGATATGGTTTACAAACTATGAACAGCCCAGCAGAGAGTGAAAATGATAACAGATCTGAGGTTTCTTATAGAGAAATTTCATTTCCCATCATTTAATTTTACCTCATGAAAACTTTAAGGGCCTGTTTACAAGAAGGGAGGGTTACCCTAGCAAGCAGGTTTACCCTAGCTGGAGGGCAAGAGATAGCCCGGGCAAGGAAACTTTCACTTGTAGGGTAACCCTACAACTCTGGACGACTTAATGCATGGTCACACTCAAAGGATCTAGAAACATTTAGAAAGTTAACCCAAGTAGGCGGGTTAACCCTACCTGGAGTGTTTACAAGGGTAAAGTCAACCCGCCTGCCGGGGTAACCCTAGCACGCAGATAGGTCAGATTGGGTAACCCGCCTACCCGGGTAACCCTAGCTGCCTTGTAAACATGACGAAGAAAAAGAAGAGGAAATGTGCAAGTGCTAGGGTAACCAGCTTGCTAGGGTAGCCTCTCTTGTGAACAGGCCCTAAAGATTTGGATAAAACAAAATTGACTGTTTTCTTTGAGCGACTAGGCGTTGAAGTGTTACATTATGATTATCAATAGCCAACACATAGAGCTACATAGGTCAAGTCTGCATACAAGCCAAATGGCCCATCATGCTGGCCCGTATCTCCTCCTCGTATCAACTAGAAGTATTTCTAATCTGCCCCCCCCCCCCCCCCCCACCCTTGGATGGGAAATCACTTCAGAGAAAATATAAAATTAACGATAAAATTATTTGATGCATTGATATCTCCCATACTCTTTTATGCGAGTGAAGTGTGGGGGATTGATTGCAATGGGAAATTAGATAAGGATCCAGCAGAATTAGTTCAAAATAAATTCCTAAAGTGGCTGCTGGGAGTTAACAAATACTGCAATAACAATGCGAGCAGGGCTGAGACAGGACGGTTCCCAATGACAATTGCTGCCCAATGTAGGAACTTTAAGTTCTGGCTAACCTTAACCAAAAATGAATACAAATTATCCCAAATAGCATACAATGACATTAAATGGGAGGAAAATAAGGCTTTCTGGAGCAAAAAAATCAAAAGCTTATTGGAACAGATAGGATTAGGAGATCTCTGGATGAAAGCACACTATGTAGACATAGGAATTGTAAACATTATCAGGCAACGACTTAAGGATATCGAACTACAAAGATGGTTAAGTGAAATAAATAACGACATCAGAAAAGATGCTAACCAAAGTAACAAAATGAGAACCTACCGGTTATTCAAAACGATAGACAATTACAAATGTGAAGACTACCTACATCAGGTCACCAATGTAAGACACAGAATAGCACTAACAAAACTGCGACTTAGCAGCCACAAATTAGCCATAGAGACAGGACGTTATTCGAGACCGTTCAAGAAACCTGCAGAATTGAAAGAACTTGCCCAATTTGTAAAATAGAAATGGAGAACGAATACCATTTTTTTAAATATATGCCCTGCTTACTACGAAAAACAATGTTCGTTACTAGATTATTTGGAAAAGGAATATAGAATAAAAATAAGCAGAATGTCACCTAACAGAATATTCATGTTTCTAATAAATCCCCCTAGCGGAAATGTTAAAAGACAAAAACTAATAGCAAATCATATATTTGAATGCTTTGAAAAAAGGAATGGGGAAGACGGCAAAAAGGAAATACTCTAGGTTGTAATTAATTAGTAACTTTTTAGCCATGTGTATTTTTGTTGTTTCTAATTTTTAGTTATTTGGTTGAAGTCGATGTATATTTATTGTATAAGACTCCAAAATAAACAAACATGACATGACATGACATGCTAGTCCATTGCAAGGTTACCCCAGCATTTAATTCATTTGCACCCATACCCCTGGGTAGAGAGAGGCACTGTGAGAGTGAAGAAACACAACACCATGCCCACATGCAGTCAAGGCTCAAACCCAGACCACTCAATCAGTAGGCGAGAACAATAACTATGAGGCCACTGTGCCGTCACATAGCCCACACTTAATAAAATAAAAAAATGTGAAAGGCCCATAGCAGAAATATTGTAAGTGTTCACAATAACGCTCCACAATGACCACTCTTACAATTTGCGCAACTATTATAAAAATAGCTTTGGCCATAGTGGTGCAGCCCTATGGAACAGCCTACCCTCAGCTGCTAGGCAACCAACATCTCTGACTAATTTCCGACGATTGTTAAATTCCGACACCGCATTCATGAAAAACAGACTTTAATTTAGTTTAATAAATGGACTGAAAAGTCGTTGGTGATGCGTGACACTTGGTAGTTAAAGATAAAGTTGATATTTTAGAAAATAAAAAGTGTCAAAAAATAACCGTTGAAAGTTATTTTTCACACTGAAGAAAGGTAATACACCCGAAACGTCTGTGTTCATAGACAATTTTGACACTTGTTGATTTTTATTTTCTAAAATATCAACTTTATCTTTAATTTAGTTTACTTTTCTTCAGTAGTATTTTAATGAAGATTAATCTGTAGACATATAGTTTTTCGGAATAAGTTGTAGCTTTTATATTAAATTGTTAATGCCTGATGTATTTTACCGTGTTTTTAAATAAAGATGATGATGACCCCTGCATAAAAATAACAAAGCGGCAAATCATTACGTTCTCCCTCAAGCTCCCCCCCCCCCCCCCCAAGTTTCTCAACGCGGCCTGCATCTCAACCCGCATTTCATTCATCCTCCACACATACCTACACGGCCCGCATCTTTAATTATATCTGTTGATGCATAATTATTGTCAGGCCATTTCATGGATACATTTCACGCCACCTACGAGCCGTACCCGGGTGGGAGGGGGGACTCGGTCTGCATAGTAAAAACTCCTGTACACTTGCTAATCTATTAGACCTGACCAAACACAAAATCGATGCAAGCCATGCTAAGTGTTTTCTGGAACCTTTTTGTGGGAAGACCACGGGGGGATTGGGATGATATTTCTCATCTGTCACAATTTCGTTTGTATGTTCTGACACTGATACACAACTCGGCGACATTGCCTACGAACCGATGCAAGAAGAAATGAGAAGATAAGTCGTCCGTTCGTCCAAGATTAATCTATAAATTCCTTTTTCGTGAAATCAGTCAGACAGTTACCGTGGAAAACGTGGTGATTGCCAAAGTACATATGGCTCAGTTAGCACTGAGAAAGGTGCTTTGTATTCACGCGCCACTGCTTGCACCGAACCAAGAAACTATTGCTTTAAATAACAAACAAAAGTGATACCAACAGCCAATGATTTGGGCAGATTATTGGTTCAAATTATACCTTATTTATGTCTTGTGTAGATAGGCTATACCCTATTTCAGAAGAAACTGATCGAAATCTGTACTCTTTTTGAAACCCAAATGGCTCGCAACGCAAACCGTTTGCCGGTGCTCCAAAACCGGAGTCGCTCAAACAGCACATACCAATCTAGCCCCGTTATCACCCGTCCCCCCCCCCCCACCCTCCCCGCAACACCCCAGAACGACTTTGTCTTTCCTTTGCCAGCTGCAAAGAATTTCCACAAAATTTACTCAGCTTTATTTCCCGCCAAATTGTACGGCCTACGACTGTCCAGGAAAAACAAAAAGTCAAGGCAAAATAAACTAAGGGTCTATGCAATAATTATCAGAAAGGGGGGGGGGGGGCGAAAATGAACTAGAAATATTAGAAGAAATATTACACAATACCCCTCCTCTCAACAAAGGAAAATTAGCTCTGACACCCCTCCAAATCTCCCAATAATTATGACGCACCGCCCCCCCCCCCCCCCCCCACCCAACACCTACAAATATAGTAAATATCCCTGAATCCTTTACTTGCTTTGTACTGTAACGCATTCGACATCAGTGTCTGGGACAAAGAGTTCCTCGTAACAACTATGTTCGATAAAGTCGCCCATTTCTGAAGGGTCTGACTGTGCATCGTCTTCAGAAACTGCATTTGACAAATAAAGAAGCCTAAGCTGTGTATAACACTGTGATAAAACACGACGGGCATTTGAGAACACGAGGGAAATGTAGAAAACACGAGCCGCAGGCGAGTGTTTTCTATATTTCTCGAGTGTTCTCAAATGTCCGGATTTTTTTATCACAGTGTAATACACTGATTAGGCTTCTTCATTTGCTTTATGATATAGATTTTACGCGCGTAAAACAATAAAACACGCTTTTTCTATGTTTTATACTCTGATAAAACATCGGTTTTTGACCAATCAGAGCGCGCGCAGGGTCCTATCTATGTTATCAAAAAATACAAGGCTAACTATACTATTGGTTCCAAAAAACCAACGTATCTAAATCCAGGAGAAAGAAGGAAGACAAAAGGAAAGCAAGAAAAAGGAGTTCTTAGGCTGTGGAAAATCGAGAGAGTAGAGCTTCTGATATTTTTCTTTCACTAGGGGGGGGGGGGGGAGGGGGGGGAGGGTCACCAGTTGATGGTGAATATGAGCCAGAGAAGTATGGAGTGCCACAGATCAATAATCTCGATCTAGATGTTCTTGGTTTGTTTACGTCTCGCACTGATAAAGCTTGTTTACCGTAAGCCATGCTTTATTCATATTAAATCAGTCCGGAAAGTAATGAGAACAACTTTTGGTGAAATATCTTTGGTAATTTGAATCTTAAAGTCAGTTTTTCAGTTGCCCCCCACCTTCCCAGAAATGTACATGTTACCATCCCCTAAGACTGTGAGTTTACATTGTGCACCCCCTCTCGTTTTACTGCCTCCCCCTCCTGATAGTTATTGCACAATCCTTAACTCTCTGCAAGATGAACATGTCTGACGGCAACAAAAAAATTTATACCGGACAAGACAAATTTACCCACGACAAAAACAAGTCAACTCGCGGCAGAACAAAATTAACCACAGATGGCCAAGCTCAAGCTGTGGTCATCGCAAAGCTATAAGAATTTGTATTGGAATATTTATGATCTGTTTTAGGAAGTTGAAAAACTAGAAGTCTCAAGATCTCTGGTCAAAACTTCTTCGTGTCTTTAATTTTGTTGTGGCTTAGTATAACAATACCTTTATCCATCCCGGAATGGTACGAACAACCAAAACAATATGTTTTACAGAAATGTTAATAGTAAGTCGTAAAAGCCACCGCCCCGTTTAGACCCTCCCAATAAATTTGAGAAGACTCAAGTTCCCCAGAATGACTGACAAGATCAAAAGTTTATAGCGTTACCTACAAACCCAGAGAGCTTTCTTTTTAATCACTCCAGACAGTCTATAAAACAGCGTTTTCAATTAAAGCACTTGAGACAAAATCGTCGTTGGGTTGTGTAACACTGATAAAAATGCCTCATCTTACTTACGAAAAATTGTCGAAAAGCTCAACAGACAGCTTCCTGTTATAAACACAAAAGAGGAGCCCGCCGACAGCCTGAGGGGACTACATGACTTCTTCTTCAGTGTCCGACAAAAAAATGTTTGTCTTGCAATGCAGGAGCTTAACGAATACTTTTTCTCCCCATGGAAATGTTTAAGAACCGTTGCTCAAAGACACTTTTTCGTTCAAGAGGGAGGATTTGAAGCCCTCCTGGAGGTGTTAAAATTCTCACGCGAAATGTACCGGCCATGCATATGGTTTCATCGTGTAAATACAACAGCGTTGTTTTGCGGTGTAAATTGCAGACTTCAGACTTTTTAACTAACATCGTATTCCCATTTCCATTTCCTGAGCATTATTCAGGCCCTCCGATCCTGAACGATATTAGGCTTCGATGTAGTCCGCAGACTTTGCAGTCTACAATCTGCAAATATCATACACCAGTTATTTTGTGATTCAATAATAAACCACACTGCACAACACAATGTTATATACTGGCAAAAGGAACGAGGAATATATAAGCCAAGTAGACCAACATTTAAAGGTTCTTCAATCGCCCCTTAGATGACCTTGGATAATCTCTTCTGACGTCTGTTATTTTGACCAACAGAGAAGAAAACTCAGTCGATACTGAGCATGATTCCAGATCGACACAAACACCTATTTAACCAATGGCAACTCATTCTTCAGACGTTCTATTTGGATAACTATGGTACCACTGATTCATCTTGCCTGCATGAAAGGAAAATTACTATGCCCAGATTAGAGTCTTAGAGTGCGATACAAGTGAAGACGATTACTTTCTCGAGAGCTAACAAACATTTTCTGACATCAACACAAAAACTTGGAATCTTTTTACTGATGAACTTGCTTTCACTGAGTCAAAGAGAACCAGCAGTTGGCGCGAGCAGAGAATGTCCTTCCATACTTGGTATGTCTGTCATGGCAAATAAAGAACGATGAGAGGGGAAAAGTAAAAAAAGTCTGGCAAATTTTCCAAATGTTTCCCCACCTCCTTCTTTAAAGGTCATTTCCAAATCCGTCCTGGCTCTTGTCAATGGTTTAGACAAGGTTTTCAATTTATGAACTGTTAAGCAGTCAATATTTACTCTTATTATATGGCTAGCTCCGCGAGCGGGAAAGAGGAATCAAATTCTGCGCTGTGATTGGCTACCCGCCTTGTCAGGAATAAACATTTCCCCAAAAGCCATATAATAAATCCTTTATTGACCAAGCTTGTTCGGTCAAGATGGCTTGATATTGGCCTCGTTCTTTTTTTGCGTGTTTGTGGACCTCGACTCCCTCTCGGTCCATAAACTCGCAAAAAAAGAACTCGGCCAATATCCAGTCATCTCGACCTCACACTTGGTCAATAACCCACACGTATTGGTCAATATCTTTGATGAAAATGGATACAGGTTTTGCATCAAACGCTGATGTTTTCCATGACTTTGGGGGCGACTTTCGCCCCGGAGCGAGTTCACTCTGGTTCCCTCTCATGGCTCTATATTTGTTTACATGACACCACCACAAAATGTTATGCCGGCGCGAGTCACCCCGGCGTGAGTTCACCCCGGTTCTCGCACCGGGGCGAGAATTTCACTCCGGTACGAAATCTCGCAACGGTATCATGTAAACGCGAAACGACCACCCATTTCGGTGTGAAATCGGTCTGCCGGAACACTGGAACGAGTAGCGCATGCGTAATGTTTGCGATTTTGAACCAAACGTGTATTTTATCAACATGAAATGTACCGTTAAATAACAAGATATGAAATGACCCAGTCATCATGTAAATGCGATACGAAATCAAAAAGTCATCCCAGTGTGAAACTCGCGCCGGTGCGAGTTTTTTCATGTAAACACCCCCTTTGACTCCGACCATATATCCACGTTCGCACGTGGGTATCTCTGGAAATCCAGGAGACAAAAAAAAGACATTTATATTTTATCGGCAAAAAGCGTCTTTAATAATCAAATCGGCTGGTTTGACAGGTCTTGAAAGTCTCTAGTCTCACCTATTAACCCACTGGCCATGATCCCAAAAGTTTACTGTAGGCATAAGACTTATCGTTTTTCCTTGTTTTGATCTAAGAACTACGTGGCAAATGGTATTTCTGAGCCCCTTCCCCGCGGGCTTGCCTCCAAGCCTTTTAGGCATGGTGTTCCTTCCTCACGAAAAATTAACTTTAGCACCCATGTCTTTAACAACTCAAGAGCAGGAAAAACTAAGAACCATTCTGGCAAATTTTCACTACGCTTCCTGGCTTCCTGCATTCTCATCTTGCTCTTTTTAGTAGTTTAGATATGGTATATAAAAACTATGAACAGCCCAGCATGCAGTGAAAATTATAACAGACCATCGATGTTTCCTAGGGAAACACTACTTTCTTTTCCCGTTTAAGACCCTTCGCGGCACACCCCTATCCGAAATTTACGTATCTCCCCCCCCCCCCCACCCCTAGGGTTAGTCAGTCGAAGGGATCGTAAACAATTTTTTGTGGTAATTCCGCTGTCCATTTTGCAAGCCCGGGGTGTCAATTTCCTGACCATTGTAATCTCCGGTTGTGAACCAAATGGCTGTAAAAGAGGTGAAATCATCTTTCGCGTTTGGAGTCGAAAAGTGCTCCCAAATCAATTTTAATTCAAACATTTTTTTGTGTGCAATGAATGAATAAAGATGTTGAAATAACTTAAGTCCTAAACACACAAACATCACAGTAGTAATTTTACATGTAAAGGCCACGAAAGGCGTGAAACGTAAAATAAAACGTGAATTTTTTTTATAATTTGATACAAATTAACCTTATTATATACCTATATAGTACTGTGTACATACCGTAACGTAACATAAAGTTAGAACTTATCACTTGATCAGCAGTTACAATCAAAACAGTATTTCACTTAAATAAGCTTATTGATTATTTGTAGATTAACTGGGATTGCTGTAAAATATTATTTATGTTTTGTTACGTAACATATATACTCCTTAAAATCCTTTTCATCGTCTCGTAAGCATGTCCGTTACAAATACCAGGAGTGGGCTAAAGAGCCTTTTGATTATTTCCGCCTAATTGGTTTGATTGACAGCATTACGATGAGTTTGCAAATTTGAAAACGCAGTCTCATTCAAGTCCAATATCAGAAATATTCTTAAGACGGAAATCATTTCACAGAACGTAGATATTTTAAATCAAGCATCGTTCGCATTTCCAAACGTCATAAACTGAAACGTTTTGACTCTACGAGAACATCAGAGAAAAAGAACTTCCGCATTCAACATGTAATCAATGATGGACTTTTATGTGGATTATAGCTGCGAAGACAACAACGAAACAGGCAGAACCAAGCTTACTGTCTCTGACTTCGATACTACAAGCATCAGAGATGTTAAATACGCTATTCAGGCCGCCATTCAAGCACCAGTTTGCGATCAACAACTGTTTTATCAGGGACAACCGGTAACAGACGATGACACGACTCTCAGCAGATTGTATTTCCGAGAGGGTGACTGTTTTAAAGTCCAATTTCTTGCTGCAGTGGACATTGCACGAATGAGTAAGCTAGTAGATGAGCTGAAGGACTTTGCCCAAGAAATTGTCGAAAAGTTCAACAGACAGCTTCCTGTCATAAACAGGAGAAGAAGACGTCAGGACTTCTTTTTTGTTCGCCACAAAGCTGCATGTCTTGCAATAAAAGAGCTTCAAGATTCCTTTTTCGCCCCATGGAAATGTTTAAGAACCGTTGCTCAAAGACACTTTTTCGTTCAAGAGGGAGGATTTGAAGCTTTCTTGGAGGTGTTCAAATTCTCACACCAAATCTACCAAGCTTTCAACGTGTACGTATAACAATCACTGTGGCATTTTATAATCTTTGCAAATGATGCTCCAAATTAAAGTAATTTGCACAATACGCCTGCAAATGACCAGGGTTACTCTAAGCAGCGATTTATCGCAGAATGCACTGTCATGATCTTAGCCAAAAGAAAAACTTGTATTTTGAAACAAAACTGATTTCACAACAAGAAGATGTATAGTTTTGCATGAAAGCCAAAGACTGAATTATGACAGTCATTCGATATCATTACCCCAAATGAAGACTTTCAGTGCCTCTGAAATTGGCGAAGGTCTCAAATTTGTACTAAATTATGGATAAATGTGAAATGCACCCATGCAATAATTTTGACTGGATTGGGGCACTAGTATGAAAAGATTTGCTGGATATTTGAGAAATAGTCCCATTCCGAGAAAAGCTATTTGTTTAGTGTCGTGGCTCGCGAGCCCAAAACGATTGCATTTTCAGAATGATTTATTTTCCCATTCACTCGGGGTTTGACTATATTTGCGGCTGTTACTTCTCAATATTCTCGGACTCCGTTTCTTCGTCACTAAAACCCGGCTCTCTGTAAGTTGTGAATGCTTTCATCTCTTGTCAGAACATCTTTAGATGTGTCTCTTTGATATTTATCGATCGTTGGACGGAATACTCTTAAACAAAAACGTAATCTGCTGATAATTATTCGCTTAACAAGTTAATAACTTAAGACTCCTTAGAAGAAGTGTGGGGTTAATTCCTGAAAGAGCTTTGCATTCAGCAAACATAGACCGCCTCTGGATGCTCTGAGCCTCGACGAACTCAGCTGCCACGAACAGCACTGCAGGCGCTTCATTGACTGATTGCTGAACTTTGCCGTGAACTCAAGTTTTCGTCGTTAAGACTTTCAAATTCTTGTTTGTTCTCTGAGAATTTCTTAGCGTCAGTGCTTGTCTAGTGCTGTCTGCCTGCAAAACTGTTATGAGAAAATTCGCCGTTGCTCAGTCAGTTCTTTATTATTTGGAAAAGTTTTAAGAAAAAACCAACAGTAGTCTTTTTCAGTTGACGGCCAGGAATTTAAATGTTCTACTTTGTACTTTGCCGACTCGTGGTACACCTGCACGTGTCCAACATCGACTTTCATTTAGAAGGCAAATAGTTCGTTACCGGTTTACTTAAATTTCGTTTCATTAGTAAAATCTATCTTCCGTTCCCTCGGAAGCTATCCAGCTGAACTACTTTACACTAATGGAGTTTTATTAGTTTCTTAATTGAGAGCTTGCCAGCTGAACTATATTCCAGTAATGAAGTTCTATTCATGGGATAAGTTTTCTTTGCTGTCAGTAACACCAATTGACAATTTTAAATTAACTATCTCATTTTTAATTTCCTAAGTTTGCTCTATCTTAATGTCAGCTTTTCAATCTTTAGTCTTAGCAATCTATTTTTAATTTAAGAAACTTCGTAGTGTTGATTTAGATTCGCTATCGTAATTAAAGCTTTTCCGCTCGTATTGTATGTTAGAAGTCGCATTTTCATATTGTAAACACTTAGCTCGTTAGAATGATATATAAGCAAGTGCATTTGTAAAGCTTTTTCGATTACATCTCGATTACATCTCGATTACATCACGATTACATCTCGATTACATCTCGATTACATTTCTATTACATCTCGATTACATCTCGATTATATCTCGATTACATCTCGATTACATCGTCGATATCGTTGACGACGTTTACGAATAAACTACTGTTGGACCAAGTTGTGTCTCTCCCTTGACGTCCGTAGTGAAGACCATCGAAGTAGATCATATCCCCGTGTACCAGGAATTCGTGACGAGATTCCGTTCCCGCAGGCAAAGCAGTGCTCTCCAGATTCCCCCAGTTGTCAGTTCAAGTTTCCGGCGTTCAGTCAGAAAATACATCGTTTGCAGGAAAAGCTTATCGTCACAAAACTCTTACATAGTCTTCCCGCTTTTCCAAAGACCTGTCTTTCTTCGAGTGTAAAAAATGGAAACGAAAGAAATTTCTCCCATAGTTCCTGAGTCTGTTGTCTTATTTGCCATGAAAGCTCAGCATAGCAATGTCCAAAGCAAATCCTCGAACCCTTGATAACGAGATCGTGATCAAGAAAAGAGTAAATGCAGATATCACCGTGGCCACCAAACTCCAATCGATTTCGTAGTGTTCTACTGAGTACTTATGTGATTCAATAATAATACATTCTGCGCAACAAAATGTAGATATACTGGCATAGGGAAGGGCATAAGCTCAAATACTAAATAGACCAGCATTCGGAATACTCGTTAATCGCCACTTAGATAATCTTTATGGCTCTTTTTTTAACCAACAGAAAGGAAAATTCAGCGGAAGCAACCATGATTCCAGATAAACCCAAACAATTCTTTAATGAAAGCCAACTCTATCTTCAGTCGCGCTGTCTGGACTTTTTGTGGGACTTTGGTGAGACACGCCAGGATCGGAAGTTTCTTTTGTCAAAAGATGTGTTTCCCCTAGTAGTTGATTCCCTCTTGCTGCAGCCACCCCTCCTTGAAGACACTGCCCAAAATGACATATAGCTAGAAAAATTGTTGATATAAATGAATCGGCTCTCGGACCCTTTGGAGCGTAAGTAAATCTAGAAAATAATGTCTGCATGTGCTTATTAAGTCATAAAGATGCTCTGAAATTCCACTTTTTCAATTTCTTGATCGAAGTGTCAGTTCAGTATTATATGTTGCTGATTTCATTCTGGTTGTGAATCTGTGGGCCAATATTTCGACGTCGGTTATCATCCGATACAGAGTGTTTTCACGTTACGTCATGGCAGCCATATTGGTGTCCCAAACCAATCCTTATGTAAATACTCTCTCTGGTTCCATGAGTCATAACTCTCTATACCAATTCCGCGGGAGTTGATGAGTTGATCCAGAGGTGACCAACATCCCATTCAATCTTTTTGTTCATACACTGACAGAGAATCAAACTACTAGAAGCTTGTTGCAACTTGACATACCTGCTTACCTCTCACCATTGTCCACTTTGAGTCTTTCCATTCTTTGATACCTTGTTTTGTTTATCCTCTTTGTAGATTGGTGGAGTATGATCCCAACATCCAGGAGGAAGTTTCCAAAATGTCCCGATTGATTGACAAGTTACTCTATATATCAGACAGATGCCAATCAGAGCCTGTCGGATATGCATTGTGTTCAAGCCAGGACGCTTCTAACAACTTGCTTTGTTGCACTTGGAATGTCAAATCTGCCCAACCATTGGTGGATTGTGGAGCACTGGAAAAAATGCTTAATATCACACAGAAGCTTCTGACTGATAAGGGCAGTGCTGCGCCTCTACGGTAAGAGATGTACTCTCGAACAGTTAGAGACAAGCTAAATGGAAAACGCTTGCCATTTAATAGATTTGGGTGGGAACGCATATTAGACATATTATCATTAGCTGCCAGGCAGTATTGCGTTTTGTCATTAAAAAGTGGCGTCAATGTCTCTTTATCAGGTACTACTGTTGTCTGTTCCTGGCTAGACTGCGTTCAGCTCCCCTGGTGAGGCTGGACAGAGACACTTGTGTTGCTATAGACGAACTTATCGATGTGCTCCTAGAACAGAATGTTCCCAACAAGATTTCAAAATGATGGGAGGAAGACACGTCTTACGTCTGGATGTCAATGATGCCACTGGTTCATCTTGCCTTTGCAGCAGGAGACGAATATTACTGTAACCAAATTAAAGTCTTAGAGTGCGATGCAACACAAAGTGAAGACGCATGCTTTCCTAAGAGGAAACATTCAAATGCTAAAATAATTGAGTTCAATAAAGCTGAAGCTTCACGTTCTGAAAACAGAGGAGATAAAAGGGAAGTAGCTTTTCTTGAAAGCAAACAGTCAGAAACTTTCGTAACTGATTTGGATGACGGTGACAAGGATGATGTAAAGGAGTCGCAAAGTAGTTTATACCTTTTACTAAATTCTGACAACAGGGTAGAAAATCATGAGACAAGTTGCAAACGCAGGAAGATTGAAGGACACACCTTGTTCGCAATATCTGAAAATAAGGAAATTGCAACTTCAGTGTCTGAAGACAAAAGCTGCGTGACAGGAAACAGGAAAAACCAATTCACATGGCCAGGTTCTCCATCAACACAAAAACTTGGAATATTTTCCCTGATACACATGTTTTCATTCAAAGAGAACCAGCAGTTGGCACTTTCAGAGAATCTTCTTCCATACTTGGTGTCTGTCATGGCATCTAAAGCGTGATGAGAGGGAAAAATTAAGAACAAGTCTGTCAAATTTTCACGATGATCTCTTGCCTCTTTCTTTGAAAAT
The DNA here is from genome assembly GCA_964020085.1 of Micromussa lordhowensis. NCBI lineage: Eukaryota > Metazoa > Cnidaria > Anthozoa > Scleractinia > Lobophylliidae > Micromussa > Micromussa lordhowensis. The sequence goes on along the minus strand of CAXHUQ010000812.1, from coordinate 120 downwards.
CATTGCAAAATCTGTCCTTGCTATTTGTAGTGGCTTAGACATGGTTTACAAATTGTAAACACCTCGGCAGACAGTAAAACTGCTAATGGCGCAGGTCACACTAAAAACGATACACAACAT
>CAXHUQ010000810.1:0-27000 GCA_964020085.1 Micromussa lordhowensis | reverse complement strand
TTGTTTACGTCTAATGAAAAAATACCTTGACCTTTTAATATAAATTTTACAATGATACGGTTTTTTGACGAGCGCTAAGGCTAAGTTTTAACTTTCTTTCCCCAGAAAATTCCACCATTGCTTCTGGCGAACTATACACGATCTTTATCACCGTCAGCGTATTCCATGGCCAGACGTAATACCTTTTTAGCGCATTGAATATTCCCTTTGAAAGTGAACAGAAACAATGCAAACATTCCAGATTACAAAATGTTCTGTTTTGCACGCAAAACGAAAATACAGCTTAAGGCGGGGGTCCACCTGAAAGCCGTATTTTGGCTTGGTATTATGTTTTTAATTCAAATATCTCGTTTACGTTTCAGGCAATCAAGAATCTCTTCGTTCATTACACACATCTATGTTTGGCGCCGTTTTGTAAATTTTTGGGGGATTTTTAGGTTTATATGGAGATAAATAGTTTTTCTCAAAGGATTAGTAAAATTTATGGAAATAGGAAATTTGGAAGATTTGGTGTTGTTTTAAAATTAGAGTTTGAAGTTAAAAATTGGTACATACACACCAAACAGTTGCCTAACAACCTGGGTGGGGTTGTGGGGTCGGGCAACTGTCTGGTGGTGTTCCAAAACCCTTTTTTTCCCTTTCAACCTCTCTTTAAACTTACCAAAATTTCACTTAAATTCAGGTTTACCCCCGCCTTAACTCTGGATAATTTCAGCCTTACTAGCCAGCAGCTGGTCCCAAATTAGATGCTTTATCCTTTCAAATGTCCTGACGCCCATCGCCTAAGGCCGCCAATTTTTTGTGTAAACAGTTAATTCGCTAACTTGACAAAACCCTCCTGAGGGGGAGATATGACGAAAAGAGCTGAGAAATGGCCTGTAATTGGCTGATGATGACATCATCCGGTGAAGACAATGGGCCGTGGGAGTTTGGGTCTGCATACCGACAAAAAAAAAACCGAAGGCAGAGCAAGAAACCGCCCAGCCTACGGCTGCGCGGTTTAAAAAAAAAACCGTGCACAGCAAGAACCGCGCTCGGCCCATGGCCGCGCGGTTAACAAGAACCGCGGTGCGGTTGTAAACCGCGCTATAAAAAAACGCGGTTACCTACACTGTCTGCGAAACGTGACTCTCCTGCCCTTCAGCAAATATACGGAAAAAGGAGTATCTGATTACATTCTTTGCATAGCGCGAGTTTAGCGTGACTTGTAATCGGAGAATTTTGTTTGCGTCTAATGAAAAAATACCTTGACCTTTCAAAATAAATTTTACAATGATATGGGTTTTTGACGAGCGCTAGGGCTAAGTTTTAACTTTTTTTCCCCAGAAAATTCCACCATTGCTTCTGGCGAACTATACACGATCTTACATTTATCACTGTCAGCGTATTCCATGGCCAGACGTAATACCTTTGTAGCGCATTGAGTATTCCCTTTGAAAGTGAACAGAAACAATGCAAACATTCCAGATTACAAAATGTTCTGTTTTGCACGCAAAACGAAAATACAGCTTAACTCTGGATAATGTCAGCCTCACTAGCCAGCAGCTGGTCCCAAATTAGATGCTTTATCCTTGCAAATGTCCTGACGCCCATCGCCGAAGGCCGCCATTTTTTTGTGTAAACAGTTAATTCGCTAACTTGACAAAACCCTCCTGAGGGGGAGATATGACGAAAAGAGCTGAGAAATGGCGACCCAAACTCCCACGGCCAATTGTCCTCACCGGATGATGTCATCATCAGCCAATTACAGGCGTGACACGAAAACTAAAAAAAAAAAACCCGTGCAGAGCAAGAATCGCGCTCGGCCCATGGCCGCGCGGTTAAAAAAAAAAAAAAAACCCATGCAGAGCAAGAACCGCGCTCGGCCCATGGCCGCGCGGTTAGTTACAAAATAAATTTACAAGGAAATTAAAACGCTCTTTTGACACGTTTGTGCGATGAAAGATGAGCCCGCAAAACTTAAACGTGTTACAAAGAAGACACTAAAATGGTTCATGCACAACGTTTCAGGCACTCTAGATAAGGTGTGATGAAACATTCTGGCATTCTAGGCTGCTAATTTTCAGGATTTGGTCGCCAAAGCGTGTTAGGAGCAATTGTAGCCGTTTCGCAAAGTACCATTTCGCAAAGTACCGTTTCGCAAAGTACCGTTTCGCAAAGTACCATTTCGCAAAGTACCATTTCGCAAAGTACCATTTCGCAAAGTACCGTTTCACAAAGTACCGTAAGCCATGTGAAGTATCTATGACGTACCGTTGGGCCACTTGATGAATTCCTGTCGCAAATCAACACAGGCTCCTGACACGCGGTGGATGATCCTATTAAGACTGCTTAGTGTCACGTCAAACCTGTCACACACTGAACGTATCACTTCGGAATTAGCTATAAACCATACAAATGCGAAAACTTGCTTATCAAGGGGAATTGGAGGCCTTCCAAACGCGTGTTGTTGAGGAATTCTTCCTGTGCCTTGTACTTCTCGGCACAGAGCTTGAAATGTCCCTCGAGTCATCCTGAAGTGACTTTTAAATTCATTGATTCTATATGTAGGCAAAACATTTTCATAGAAATCTTTATTTCTATGAAGATCGCGCCTCATATAAGTTGCAATCGCCGCCAGGGTAGGAATGTCATCATCATCTGAGTTAACGACACTCTCTTCTTCCAAAGAGAAGTCTAGTATTTCGTTTAACACTTGTTCCGCCATTTTGTATTTTGGCAGGAAATACATCGGACGGTGAAGGGAGCCTGGGAATGAATGGGACGAGTGTGTCAAATGGAACACGTTCTTCACCGATAAACATTTCCTACTGAAGTTTCCGAAATTTTCCGGAATCTTTTGGTAAATGGAAAACGCTTTGCTTCCCAGGCCCCTGGCTGTTATTTCTGAGTAAAGCCAATTTCTTCTCGTTGTAAGCCCGCAATTCTCTTGAAGGCAAAAGCATTATCAGACCGCAAGACAAGTAAGTTTAATGTTTAAATTACTGAGCGATTCACGTTCAGTATATTTTGTTCTTTCTGTAAATTGTTTGTTTGCGCGTGTAGCTGGAAAGCATTAAGTAATTCACTTCTTTAAATTCGCACGCAATATAAGCTCGATAACGAAATGAATAAGTACGAACATTTTAGAGAAAGCAATTTTATTCTAAGGGCTAAAATTTAACATAAATCCCTTATCCTATTTCATTTTGAACTATTGGTCCATTGACATGGGGCACACGACTTGAGAAGCCGAGCTTTTACAATAAATAAACTAAATCCCTTATCCTATTCAATTTCGAACTATTGGTCCATTGACATGGGAAAAAGCTTTGAGTAGCTGAGCTGCTGACTTTTGGTGGCAGGCGTACTGGTCCCAGTAGCTTATTATTTTTGCTTGGACAGAGCGGTACTTTTTCTTTTGTAGTTTTGTTAACTGATTTTTTTTTCGGAAACCAACCTAATCTGAAGGACCACAAGGCAGGCTTCCTTGTGCAGTAAGTGTACCAGCATGTAAAGAGGCATCTGGGCTCTTCCTGAGGCACGCTTGTTTAGGCCATTGTGCCATCCTTCCACATCATTATTGGTGCGGATCTGCTGCTTGTACACGCTCCAGCAGGAGGGAGACCAGATAGTGCTCTGTACCCAGGTGCTATCGACATACTCCATAAACTTCTGCAGGGGTTCAGTGGTGGCTTTCAGCTGCAGGCGGGTAAACATTGGTGGTATTTGACTTGGAGGCAGGAATGGCAAGGCCATTATTTTACGGAGATACTTGAAGGTGCCATCATCAAGTAGCTTTTCTTAATTTCAACATCTTCTTATTTTTGATCAAACTATAATGACCCAAGAACAAGTATTAACGGATACAATTTGCCATAGGCTCATGATTTCTAATAACATAGATACGTAAACATGTGGTAACAATTACATACCAGGCCCCGGTTGTTCGAAAGGTGGATAACGCTATCCACCGGATAAATCACTATCCAGTGGATAGCGTGGTTTGTTTTGTTAACACTTATCCGCTGGATAGTGATTTATCCGGTGGATAGCGTTATCCAGCCTTTGAACAACTGGGGCCTGTATTGCAGGTTCTGTGGTTCCACTTTTGACACCCATCACATTGGAGACCCTTGTTTATGCATTTATGCATTTGTCATTTCAAGTACCATTCGAAGACATTTTTGAACACGAGAGAGACGAGAAAGTTTGTATGGAGGTTCGGCGGTTCGCATGGTGATCTATGATCGAATGACTCTCGTGATCGGTATTAACCCATTTTATACTGGAAAAAGGGGTGTATCTTTTTTTCTGATTGGATTGTTTATAATTAACTCATGGAACTTGTTAACAAATAGACCTTTATCACACGGAGGCCATTTTGAGTCCCAGGGGAACAAAAAGCTTTGTTTTTGCCCGTCCAGCCTCGCACTGGATGAGAGGTTGGACGTGCAAAATCTTTTGTTTCAGCATTGCGTGATAAAGGTCTATTGTAACAACGCAGTGTAATTAGGCACTGTTGGTATTCGTATTCAAATTACATTTCACTTTGGAAACAACGCAAACAATACGTTATGCCAACTTCGCACATTTAGGAGTAAACTTCAGTTTTCTTTTCAAATTCTATTGACAAGTGAAAGGGTGAGATTTTTTTGCGAGAGAGTTATTTTCTTTTAGGATGAACTTTCATACCGCACGCTTTGTCTGAATCGGATAATATAAGGGGCAAAATTACTGAATTGTGATTGGTCAAGACAGAGGGCATTTTTTCTTAATTTTTGTAATTGGCCCGGGCAAAATTACTTGAAAATGATTTGCTGAAAATCGCTTAGCAACGGCTGCCATGGTAAAGAACTAAGCGAAAACGAAAACACGAAAAAGAGCACAGAACAATGGAAAAACGTTTTCGTGAAGTGGGCGACTGAAAGAGGAAAGGAGAAAAATTTAGAAGCATACGAATGTGTAGACCTTGATAAAACATTGTCGCAGAAATCTATTATCAAAGATAGAGAGTTCCTCAGTTCAAGAAAAGTTCTGGAGGGGAAAGCGCGAAAGCTAAGAGAAGGAGGGAGAGGAAAACGTCCGAACCGATCCAATAGCTTAACAAACGAAGAAGAAGAAACCCTTTGGAAAAGTGGTCAGCTTGGCAGTAGAAATCCACGAGCACTTATCAACACGATGTGGTGGTTGCTGACACAACACTTTGGCTTGAGGGGGCGACAAGAGCATCACAACATGAAAGTTGAAGATTTTTGTCTGCAGCGGGACGACGATGGAATTGAATACCTTACTTTCGCCGAAGGTCCTACAAAAACGAGGCAAGGAGGGCTAAAGGTCAAACCCCGACTAGTTACACCGAAGATGTTTGGCACAGGCAATGAGGAAAGATACCCTGTAATGTTGTTCAAGGTCTACCTGGAGAAACGTCCCGAGGAAATGAAAACCACAGGCCCGTTTTACCTCTCTGTGATCGATAAACCGGTTTCAAACGTATGGTTCAAGAAAACGCCAATGGGGAAAAACACAATCGACAGCATTATGAAGAAAATGAAGCTAAACTCACCTCTGATTGATTTATGTCCAGAGAAGAGGATTACCAACCATAGTGCACGAAAGACTGTCGTAAAGAAGTTGAAAAGTTCCGGAATACCAAAATGCGAGATCAAGAATATCACGGGACACACTTCTGCGCAGGGTCTCGATGATTACGATTCTGGTGATGAGCGAGAGCAGCAAATGATTTCAAATATCATCGACAACAGCGGTCCTGCAGCGTCAAGAGGAGTATTGAGTCAACTTTATCCTGCAAGGCCCTCTGCATTCCCATCTTCAGCTCCTGGCCATGTGTACAACTTCAACAATTGCAGCGTCACGCTGAACATTGCCGGTGATAAAGCTCAAGCATTAGCGAGGTCAACTCGTGAAACATTTCAGCACTTTAAGCATTTTTGCTTTAAAGATTTGGTCACAAATCTTGTCAGTGTATTTTTCAGAGATTTGTGGCTCTTGCCGTAGTTGTACCAAAGTAAAGCTTCATTCAGCTCATTTGTGCGTTTTCATGATTGATTGAAGTTCACTGGGAACATTTTGATGGCTTCCTCAGAAATTACGCAAGAGCGCGAGATCAGTTTGCCCCTTATATTATAAACAAGTAATCACATGGTTCCTCGTAAAATTAAGGATTAATATCACTTGTGTTTTCGGAAGTTGCTGAAATTGCCGAAAACACGCGTGATATTAATCCTTAATTTTACTCGGCCCCATGCGATTACCTATACTATTTTACGCTTTCAACAGCGTTACCGGTAAATTTGCTTCAACACAAAACAAACGCGAACTTTTCCATGTTCCGCGCGCAATTGTTTACAAATTCTATTGCCAAGTGAAAGGGTTAGAGTTTTTTTTTTTTTTTGCAAGACGGTAATTTCCTTTTATAGTTAGGACTTTCACGGAGTCGGAAAAATTCCGCTATTCCGTTCGCGCGCACTCATGCACAGGACCGTATTCGTAATTTGGCGTGCGGAACTTTTTTTTTTCAACAGCGTTTAATTTGCTTCAACACAAAACGAACGCGACCTTCTCGAGAAAGTAAGTGCTGCTAATAAAAAAAATCATAGCCATACTTATTCGAAAAACAGTTTTGAAGGACAGTTTTCGCTCGGTTCGCAATGAAAGTGACAACTTGTTGATTTCAACATGGGCTAGAGACAAGTCACGCTCAATGTTCGTTCTGGGCATTACACGTTCCCGAGTAAACTTCAGTTTTCTTTTCAAAAGGGTGAGATTTTTTGCAAGAAGGTTATTTCCTTTTAGTTACTTCTACTGATCGACTTCTGGGCAAAACCATTCTCGTTCTGGGCGAAACGATGTGGGCGAAACTCGTTATCGGCGAAACTCGCTATATTCATCCCTGCAAGAGCTTGAACCCAGACCACTTGGAGTCCAGTGCTGCTCAAAACACCACCCTGCCTTAACTACAGAAGGCTTATATTATACTTTTCATTATCATTTTAAGTCAATTTGAGCATTGTAAGGAACAAGCATCACCTCTGATTAGCTCATCAATGTACTGTCTAAAGAAGTTCCCAGCACGCTGGCACATGGGATCTCTGCTTTCTTCATATTGCACAGTGTTGCATTCTATATTGTGACACCGGGCGCGGCTGTGATTAGAACTGTTTGCAAGCACAGTAGGTAGATTCGTATCACGGATATCATATTTGTCGTCGTGCGTTCTTCTTCGGAGACGCCGTAGCTTTACTTCGAGAAAGCTATACGTTTGTCTAGAGATATTATGCTTCTTGCAGCTATCCGAAAAAAGTTTTCATCAATAAATTGTCGACTACGCAAGTAATTTTCCACGGTAATAATTTTAACCACTAACCTCTGTCGCTTCACGATTTGCTTTTTACATGACAGACAGCAAAACGGAAACGTGAAAAGAAGTGAATTTGTCGAGTTCGACGGGAGAAAGTCGAACAAATGTTCGAGATATCGCGGTATCTTTTGCAGGAGCTCAGTCAGCATCTGTCGCCTTTTTCAGCGCCTCTTCTGCAAAGAATGCAAGTTTCTTCCTAATCTAGCCTGTTCCAGGCTCTCAGTCAGTGGGGACGATCGAAAAAGCGGGTGCTGGACGAGCGGGATCTTGTAAAAACAAGAAGTTTAGAAAACTTAAAACCGCGCTCTTTTAATTCTTTGTTTTTGTAAAGACATTATGTATTATTTAGCAACAACGTTTTTCTTTTAGTTTTATTAATCAGCGTAATGGCACTACAGTAAATAGGGTCTTATTTATCACTGTCAGCGCATTCCATGGCTTGTTTGCATGTATCTGAAGTCTATGTTCATGACCTTGATAATTGTATAGTTTACGTTATGTAATGATTGCGTGTTTGATTTCATTTTATTGACGAAAAGTACTCGGACAATCACAATTCAATCAATGACTGTAGCTCATTGCCAAAATAAAGGGGCCAACTGGAAAACAGGGACTGGACTGTGGACTGGACTCTGGACTGCACTCTGGACTAAACTTTAATAATCGAAGTTAATATTTAACTAATAACATTACGATTAACCATTTCTATTTAATTATTAACCAGCAGGGTAAACGTCCATAGACGAAAAATCTAACAATGCTGCCCAATAACTTTAAATCAAATCAAGCTACTATTACGTGAATACTGTGACGACGATCGACGATATATTTTACGCGTGGGCTGTGTAAAGAATGTTAGGAATTACTACAATCGAACCAGATAGGACTATTAAACTAAGCACTTCAGTTGTTGACAGCGGAAAGTAACGTGTACAAACCCGGCAATGCTGTGAAAGTTGGAGTCATCACGTTACAATGTAATGTCGCCACGCGATTCTATCTGGTGCGGAATGTAGTCCGATTCAAGGAAAAGAAATAATAAATGTATGCGACTGAGAAGGGAAAAAATCATTTGCTTTTATCTTTTAACTTTGATTCATAATATAGAATATATAAAAAGAGAGACAAATATATTTCGTGGACTCTAATAATGATATTTAAAAACAAAGCAGTGTATAAAATTGAAGAAGAAAAGGATAGGCCTTTCTTGCGGTCGCGTATCGTATTATTATAAACGAAGAACACCGTAAATGAACATGCTATATGTCGGATATTTCTTTCTTTGATTTTACGAAAACGTACACTTAAAATGGCTTCAGTTTTCTTGCATTTTTTACACAAGCACCGCACGTTTTTCTATGCGAGACCGAGCCTTTTTAACTTTTTAATTGAGATTTAGACTCCAAAAATTATCTTATCGCCACCGTGTAATATCCTATAAAATATCGAAGCGTGACATCCGATATACGATACGCGACCGCAAGAAAGGCGTAATCTAAATCTCATTATTAGAGTTCACGAAATGTATTTGCTTCGTTTTTATGCATTCTATGTCACAAATCAAAGTCAAAAGATAAAAGAAAATGTCTTTTTCCTTCTCAGCTGCATACATCTATTATTTCTTTTTCATTCAATCGGACTACTTTCCGAAAATAGCACACGCACGAGATATGATCGCGTGGCGACATTACATTGTAATGTGACTGACTTCAAACTTTCACAGCGTTAATAGCTTTCACACGATATCATAGCCAAGTGTATAACTGGCCGCGTTTGTACACCTTACTTCCCGCTCTAAACAATTGAAGTGCTTAGTTTCGTAGTTCTATCTGGTTTAATTGTAGTAATAGTGCGCAAAGCGACCGCGCTTAACATATGGAATATATTGAATTGGACTACATTCTTAACATTCTTTCGACAGCGCACACAGAGGATATATCGTCGCCACAGTATTCACCTAAGAGTAGCTTGAGTTGACTAAAGTGAGTGGGCAGCATTGTTTGATTTTTCGTCTCTGTTCCTTTAAAAAAATGCATTCTCAAAACGTGTCTATATAATAATTATATAGAAATGGTTAACCGTAATGTTATTAGTTAAATATTAACTTCGATTATTAAAGTTTAGTCCAAAGTGCAGTCCAGAGTCCAGTCCACAGTCCAGTCCAGAGTCCAGTCTAGAGTCCAGTCCAGGGTCCAGTCCATATTTTCCAGTTGGCCATCACTGCACAAGTATTCCAAAACGGATCCTAAAAGGCGATAAGGAGTACCTTTACATTCCGGCACGAAATGGTTATTTGTTATTAAAACAAATCCTCATTGAACCAAAATTCGCAAAAATAAATCTAGAAAAACGAAACAACAAGATGACTGTGATCAAGTGTATTTCTAACAAAAACAATACAATGGAGACAATACAGTCTTTTCACTTTTTAATAACTAGATAGAAACTTGGCACACATTTTCTATTTCTTCATTAGAGGTCATTAGTCTGCATAGTTTCCGCCGTTATCAGCATGTCGCTTTGCAGAGTTTGACATCTCTATAATTTGCCATGTGTTTATGCATTGCTTAGTCTCATTTCTAAAGCAACATATGTCTCCAAAAATTTGCTTTCGACGGACTAAATATGAAATTTACTGTGAACATGTTGCTTACTTGCATCATATAGTGTGACGCCGGGCCCAGCTGTTTGATTAAAACTACATTCAACTACAGTATGTAGATTCTTATCACGGACATCATATTTGTCCTCTTTCGTTTTTCTTCGGAGACGCTTTAACTTTAATTCGAGAAACCTATAAGTTCGACTAGAGGCGAAGTAAACAGCATCTTAATTATCACTGTAATGACATTACAATAAATACGGTCTTATTTATGACGGCTGACACCAGACGCCCTTCTCTAGCGCATTCATTATTCCCTTCGAAACTGAACAAGCAAGCAAACGAAACTACAGCTTAACTCTAGATAATTTCAGCCTTAGTAGCCAGCAACAGGTCCGAAATTACATTCCTTATCCTTGCAAATGTCCTGACGTCCATCTCCGAGGAATTTTCGCCCGACTATGAATAATATATTCAATTCGCTAACTAGACAAAACTTTCCTGAGAAGAGGTATGACGAAAACAGTTGAGAAATGGCGCATCCTACTCCGCGACATTGCCATAAAAATTTAAAACATCTTAACTCTGAGAATTGTAGCAAACCTTCCACAATACGTCATTGTTGTCCATAATTAACGTATAAGTTAAACTACGAAATTACGAAGGATACTAAGATGGATTTTCATGATACATGAAAACAGACCATATGCGCGCATCTCTAAGCGAGATAAAAAAGAAAAACTTACCTTGTAAACTTAAAGCTGCGAAAATAAAAAACAAGTATCATAAACAGATCAATAAAAGATAAAAGCGAAGTGCCCAACAACACCAAAAATACTCGGAAAATTACAGCTCAATCAATGACTGTAGCTCGTGGCAAAATAAAAGTTCATAAGAAGCATGATCTTCTCAAACACAACAACATTGTTGTAGACAAGACTTTCTTGAGGGGAGGTATAAGGAAAAGAGCTGAGAAATGGCCTGTAATTGGCTGATGATGACATCATTCGGTGACGACATTTGGCCGAGTGGGAGTTTGGCATGTGATTGGTTGATGAAGACATCATCCGCGGAGGTCTGCGTCTGCTGACACAAAAACTAACAAGAACCGCGGTGCGGTTGTAAACCGCGCTATAAAAAAACGCGGTTACTTACACTGTCTGCGAAACGTGACTCTCCTGCCCTTCAGCAAATATACGGAAAAAGGAGTATCTGATTACATTCTTTGCATAGCGCGAGTTTAGCGTGACTTGTAATCGGATAATTTTGTTTGCGTCTAATGAAAAAATACCTTGACCTTTCAAAATAAATTTTACAATGATATGGGTTTTTGACGAGCGCTAAGGCTAAGTTTTAACTTTTTTTCCCCAGAAAATTCCACCATTGCTTCTGGCGAACTATACACGATCTTACATTTATCACTGTCAGCGTATTCCATGGCCAGACGTAATACCTTTTTAGCGTATTGAGTATTCCCTTTGAAAGTGAACAGAAACAATGCAAACATTCCAGATTACAAAATGTTCTGTTTTGCACGAAAATACAGCTTAACTCTGGATAATGTCAGCCTCACTAGCCAGCAGCTGGTCCCAAATTAGATGCTTTATCCTTGCAATTGTCCTGACGCCCATCGCCGAAGGCCGCCATTTTTTTGTGTAAACAGTTAATTCGCTAACTTGACAAAACCCTCCTGAGGGGGAGATATGACGAAAAGAGCTGAGAAATGGCCTGTAATTGGCTGATGATGACATCATCCGGTGAAGACAATTGGCCGTGGGAGTTTGGGTCTGCTCACCGACAAAAAAAAAAAAAACCGAAGGCAGAGCAAGAAACCGCCCAGCCTACGGCTGCGCGGTTTAACAAGAAGATCTTTCAGATCTTGTAACCGCGCTTTTAAAATTGAACTGTTTTCTTAGCACCACAGTCGCAAAGCAGTGCACATTCTTTTACAACCCAGCCTTTATAATAAGTTCCTCAGTGCCATAGCTCATGGTGCTGTGGCGCAGTGGAGTAGGCGATTGCCTCCCAATCGAAAGGTCGTGAGTTCGAATCCCATAGGCGACTAAACTTTTTTTTTTATTTTTTTTTATTTGCTTATTAACAGATATACAGAAAACGTTCACCGAAACAGAGCGTCTGCTTTTCCAATACGTAAAAGAAAATTTACCAAAACAGTGTTTGCTTTCCGATGAAATATCATATTAAGTAGTAGTAAGGGAAGGATTTGACAAATACCACTTTTTACTGTGGGGTTTAAATCACCGAAATAACGCATTCAACGCCGGGTCTCAGATTGCTTCGCCCCGGCGTTGAATGCGTTATTTCGGTGATTTAAACCCCACAGTAAAAAGTAGTATTTGTCAAATCCTTCCCTTACTACTTGGGATTAAGAAACACGATTGCAAAGCGAAGGCTCTTTTAGAGAAAGCCGCTATATTTGCAAAATGCGAGGACACAGAGGATACAACATTTGTCCATGGTTGAAAAATGGAAAGCACGAAATATGTGGGAAATCTTGCCGAGAAGAATATTGCAAAGCACATAGGTTTAAGATCAGGAACGGAAGTAAAATTTCACGCCCTTGTTTGGATTGTGGTATTGGAGTTAGGAGTCAGATACAACTATGTCGTGGTTGTGGGCGAGAACTGAAACAGAAAGACAAAGACTCTTAACCGCTTAATTTTAAATGCAGATTTGAAACCCATTTAGAGATTTACAATAATTATGTATTACAACAATGGGTCGCGGTCGTAAAGGAGCAATGATTCAAAGCAATAAAAAAGAAAAGAAAATGTGGAAGATTTCCGAGAAAGACAAACAAGTCTTTATACTTGGGGCAACAAAAGGCAAACAAAAAGTGGCTGTTATACCAGAAGACGTTTTAAATGAATTGAAGCAGATCGATCCGCGCGAGTTAGCCAATATTTTGGCTGGCATGTAAATTTAACGCGGTTTATGCAAATTTGCATGTGGCAAGCCAAAAATATTTTTCATTGAAGGATACAATGCGTTGATATATATGGATCCCGTCTTAAAACTATCGTGCCTTTTGATATCAATCTCGGTTTCGGCCTCGTGGGGGCTGGTTGCCTACTATTCTGTCTCAAAAAATGGAGAAGATGTCATTGCTTCGCCAGATGACATTTATGAAGATTCAGATGCGGACAGGGTTGTTATTGATGCTGGCAACAAAGAAGTTATCTTATCAATTCGGGCCGAAAAACGGTTGCTTAAGATTTTGAACGAAAGGGAAAAGAGTTCTTCATTATACATTTGAAGCTGCAACTTGAATCGAAAATATTTGATGCATGCCGCGATGCATCAAATATTTTTTGCTTCTTTCATCGCTTGAACGACTTCACGTGAAATATCTCTTGCCGCTTTCTGCCAAGCAGGAAGCGAAAGTTCGTAGATAATCAAGCAAACAACGTGGAATGAAAAAATCATGGTATTTTTGTATTCGTTATTTATTTTAAAAAAAAGCGCACACAAAAAATTGATAAAACTGGTGGCCACCAGACTCCTCAGGAGAGGCTTTGAATTAATTTGGTGCACCAACCCGCCCAGCCTCTCCTGAGGAGTTTTTTTTTTGTCCCACCTCCACACCGTCCAAGTTATATTGGACACTATCAGACTCACCATGTGAGCCAAGGATTTTTTTTTTTACCTCCGGCTTGAGGCTGAACCAGCACTTCTGCCGATTTTAAACCGACTATAGCTCTACTCAACAGCCCGACACCATCTACAGTCATTTTTAATTTATTATCCCTCGGCATGAGGCAGGGGTTTTTCCCATGCCGAGAGGGGTGATATATGATGCATAGAGAGGTTAGCCCCTGCTTTTTCTAACCGGTCTATGCCCCATATATCACCGATATGTATTATGGGAAAATCGAATATTTATGTAGTTCGTTGCGGGATTTTCAACGCATGTGGTGCAAAGTACTTGGTCTCATCATGCGCAAATATCTATGACGCAGTGATATTTTGTACTCTGTCGAGCGCGACGCTAAAATGAAAGCCTGAATTAATTTTTTCATATGTTAATTCTAATCGGCGGCCAAAGCGTTTATTTTTTTTCGAAATTCTGTTTCTACTTTGCTTCTTTCTTCTTTTCTGATCTTCTCAACATCAAGCTTTGACGACTGCCGCGTTAGTTTCGCCCGGACAGCCTGTTTCAGCACATTGTACTGCGAAAATTCATCCATGATCAACTGAAACTCGTTGTCGGTTATTATATTGTCTGTCATTGCTTTTGACAGAATCCGGTCAACAGTGTCACGTTTAGCAATTGCAAGTGTGACAATTTCCTGGTGCTTCTTTATCTTAGAATTAAGCTTTTTGCTGGCGATTATAAGTCCTGAAGAAGCAAGAGCGAAGCCTCCCCCGAGACCGCCAAGCGGTATCGTAGCCGGAAGGCCAACAATAGAAAGAGCGGAGCCAAAGCTTGCGCTTGAAAAGACAGCTGAAACAACGCTTGATCCAGCCGCACTCAAGTTGACAACTTTCTTTGCACGTTTATATTTCTTCGCAACCTTCCGATAGTGTCCGAATTCTTTGTTCAGATCAGACGCGATCTCATTGACTTTTTGCATCCTGAAGTCAGGAGGAATGATTTGAGGGTATATGTTTTCGGGAGGCGCGGATGGCAGAACATTCGCGGAAGACATTGTATAAATAGAAATTTAATTCATTTCCAAAACAAATTCAAGAGGAAAGCCGTTGAAATCAAACAGCTCACCGTTTTCATCTCTTACGCTGACAGTGATACTGTTTACATGTGAACTTGTCGAACAGTCGCGTAAAGGTTGCTGCGGAGAAGCCTCATAGCTTACTTTTTCGTAAGGCTTGCCTCTTACATCGAGTTTGGCCAAGAGGTCAGATCTTTTGTTGTTGAAAAAGTTTTGTTGTGCGTCGATCAGATTGCAATGAATGAAGTATGTCGTTGGATATCTGAGGTATCCCACGTGTGTTGTCCGGGCCAACTCTCGCTTCACACCAAATAATTCAGCTAAATCGCGATCAAGTTTGATTGGTTTCGTGCTAAGATTTACGATTTCTATTTGGCCAAAAGGAGTGTTTGTTTTTGTGTTCAATTTTTCTCCATATAATTTGAAAATGTTTGCAATTTCTTGTGCCATGCTTTCCAAAGTGTAATGTCCAGGATTTATTTTACCAACCGATACAGAAGGATCTTTTTTTTCATTGCCCAACACTGCACTTCCTTCTTTTTTCAAATTGTGCCAAGAGTTGTACAAACTGCACGAGATCAGTTTCATGAAATGAACCTGGGGGATCGGCTCGTCAAAGTAGATGGTCTCTCCGTTTTTCTGAGTGACAATTGTGAGAACAACCATTTTATATTGGATAGATATAAAATGAAAGGCCAACAACCAACGCTTGCTAAAATAGCCGCGGCGAATAAAAGCGCGTGGGCAGAATTCACGGCACAGTTCCCAAACGCGGACAAAAGCCAATTCTTTGATGAAGCATATTCTGATGATAAAGGGAACATCACAGGATCTGAAATATTTTTGAAGGGGGGGCATAGCGTGTCTGGGTCGGACAGGAAATATTGGAGCCCGCAAATGAAGGCGGCGCTAGGTTTGGAAGGCGTGGAAGGCTTCCCATATCAACTGTCTCCGCTGAGAACAAAAAGAGCCTTGCCAATCCCTACAGTGCATTTCACTGAAGCAGCACCAAGCCTGAAGAAAATCTTCAACAACCCGATCAACATTTACGTGAGACCGGAATCTTTCTTTGTGGCGAAATTCAGGGAAATATTCCAACAAACAAGAATAAGGCACAACACCGCGGCGGAAGCGAAACGCTGGCTAGGAGGCCCAAATATGAGCTATTGGCCGCAGCAGCTCAACTTCGAGGTGTTTTGCGCAACGCAAGGCTGTGGAATTTCGAGAGAAATCTTTGACAGCGGCCTGGATCTTTCACCGCAAGTGAGGGCCTTCTACAGATTTCACGTGTATTTCACGGTCAGGAGAATTTTGTTCCAGATGGGAGGCATCCAGAGCATAAGTGCCCTCCCCGGAGACCCCACATTCAATTTATCGGGCAATCGTTACGACGTGGCCTCATACAAACGGATATGTGCAGAGTTCGGGATAGACCCAACAAGTGATTTCCGGTTCACAAGCAGAAAAAACGGCGGCCTGGGCGACGTATATATCGGCGTGTCAGGACACGGACCAATGAAAACAGGGGCTGAATATCCAGGAGGGTTTTACAAATTCGCCGATGAAGGCGGGAAAGCAAAAGATGGGAACTTGCTAGCTTTCATTGAGCTCGATGGTGTGGCATTTGCCCAGTATGACTGGTTTGCACCAAACAAATCATCAGGTTTGACACAAGCAGGGCTCGCGCGTATCAACCAGTCGATCGAGGCCTTCGTTTACTGCATCTTAGGCGCGCAAGTAAATGTTCGTAGCAGCATAATTAGGGCAGGCGGGAGAGCGAAAGAGGCACAGACGAAGTTTTTGACTCTGATGGAAGACGCCATTAGGCAGCCGGATTTGGCGAAGAGCGTGCAAAGGTATCAGCTCGCGGTTGATGAAGCGAAGGTCAGGCTGAATCTTGCAGTGTGCCCTGGAGCGTAGCTGATGCCGGCGTCAATGATCATCAACACGAAAAGCACGGTTGGATACAACAACAGACTGAAGCAGGCCGTCCCAGGAATGAAGCTAGGCGTGAACAATGACGTGAATTCAGGAACAAAAAAAGTGGGAATCCAAAACATGGAAGGGGGGCCGCCAAAAATAAACCCGCCAAACAGCCATCCCTCCAATCCGATCCACAAAGCCGCCATGGCAGCGCAGAATCCAGCTTCCAAAACCGCAGATGAGGAAACCGTTTCAGAGAAAACCGTTTCAGAGGAAACGCCGCAGCACGTGATAAACAAAACCGCCGTGATTGTTGGCGGATTCGCATTCGCGGCATTGCTATTGCTTGTATTACGTTAACGCCGCTTTTTTATGTATTTTTCAAAAATGAAAACAACCGCCGCTAAAATCAGGAGCCAGGTATGCTCGGCGAGAAAGCCAATCACCTGCCCCGCAGTTTTGAAAAGGAAGCTGACGACCGAGCCAATTAACCCAGGCAGAAGCGAGCCAATTTTGGCCCCAATGTCTTTTAGACCATTTCCAATTGCTTTGCCTGTGGCTTTCAGAGCTTTGGTGATTGACCCAACAACAGCCCCGATTGTAATGCCGGCGGCAATAAAGATGGCCGTCACGGTAACGCCATATTTTTTGAAGATCTCGCGTATCCTCTCTCGGAGAGGCATGCCAGCTTCTCTTTCTGATATCTGAGCTTTAAGACGCAAAAGATCTTCATCTCTTGATGCTATCCTTTCTCTTGCGGCTTCTTTATCGAATTCTGGTGCGTTGTCGTCATCAATGATGGCCTGATCTTCTTCGTTTAACCTTTTAAGACGACTTTCATCATCTTCAAGTTCGTCTAAACGCCTGGTGCTGTTCAGCCTTTCTTCAATTGTGTTTCTTTCTCTTTCAATTTCGGCTATTTTTGCTTGTATTTTTTTTTTATCTTTTGCTCGTATTTTTGCTTTCTCTTTTGATTGTTTTTCAAGGCCGGCTAATTCTTTTTTTTTCCCTTCAAGGTCGCTTTCATAATTTTTTTAACAGCTGTTTCTGCCTATTCAGTTCTGCTTCATTTTCAAGATTGTTGCCTTGTTCTTCTTCTTGAATGGCATCAATACTCGCTCGAGCTCTTTCACTTTGTCGGGCCAGATTTTGAATCTGTTCTGCTATTTGTCCCCTTTTAACAGCGATTTCCTGCCCCCTTTCAACAGCGCGTGCCTGTGCCACTCTTTCTTGGTTTTCAACTTCTGCCAAACGTTGACGTTGAGCTTTAAGGGAATTTTGGTCTTGTTCAAGGATTTGTTGGGCGCTATTTCCAAGAGAGCTTTTTATTTCTTTTGGAAGTGCGGGGTTCAACCGGTCTCGTCCTGTATTATTGTCTCTTGTTAAAAGAGGATAAGACTTTTTACCGAAGCCGGCCATCTTGACTTGTAATCGGCCAGTCTTACTGTAGGATGTTTCTAAATTCGTTGCGCTTGCTCTGGGAAATAAACGAGTTAATGAGTCCCACGATCTTTGTATTTGATCTTGGGCCCCCAAAAGAGGGGTTTCTTCATATGAGGTATCTGGCAGTCCTTCCTGCTCGTCAATCATCGTTTGCATTTCATGATGTTCTACGCCGTGATAGGGTGTTGACGCCGCCCCCGGCTGGAACGGTTGGGTTCTGTTGGCTTCTTGATCGTCGTCGTCGTCGTCATCGTGGTCAATCTGATAGTCAAGATCAGGATCATCGTAACCAAAATCGCCACCTTCTGCCATTTATTTAATTAGAAATTTTTTTTTTTTGAATTCATATATCATGTCTGTGCAAGATGACCTTCAACCGGAAAGAACAAAAAAGATAGCACTCGCCATGAAGGCGCTGCGTGCTGTCAAGCGCATAACTTTCAGTGATTCCGAAGCAAGCCCAGGCGAGACTCTGTATGTTCGCGCCCCCAAGCTGAACGATAACGAAGTACTCGTGCCTGGCTCTTTGGCCCTGATATTTGATATCGACCTCTCTGGGGGGCACGCTAACAACTTCCTTGTCCAGAACGTCTCGCGAGCACTCGTGGACAAGCTTGTTGTGAAGTTTGAGGGCACGACTTTGGAAGAAAACGTCGGCCATGACATCTACAAAACATTCAGCGACCTTTTCTTGCCCGCAGAACAGCGGGACAACATGGTGCCTGAGGGCATCCAGAGCGAAGATTTGTGCAAGATCCGCTCAAATTCTGGGGACAAGAAGACATCAGGCGTCGACGCCGAAAAAAAACTCAACGAAGTTTACGGCAACAAATATCGAATCAATCTGGACCACCAGATCTTGACAGACCACGGCGTTTTCTACCCCCAGGCCTTGTACAGCGACCTCGTATTTGAAGTGACCCTCGCGCCAGCCAGCCAAGTGGTCAGAGGCTCGGACCAAACCAAGCTGAAATACAAGCTGAAGAACATCAATCTTGAGTATGATATGATCCGAAGAAAGGATCTTGCAGAAAAGGTAACCAGCATTTACACCAGCGGCAAAGTATTTTTATACGACCACGTGGTCCGTAATGAAGTGATCCCGTTCGACAGAGGGACAGCAACGTTAATAACCGTCAAAGTCAACGCCCAAAGACGGTCATTGAAAGGGATCCTCTTGCTGTTCATTGAGCCCTACTCTCCGGGAGCAAGAGATTCGGAAAAATTCATATACCCGGACATAAAGAAAATAGGCGTAACGATAAAAGGTTCTCCAAATATGATATACAACAACGGAATCGAAAGTCGTGACATTTGGCGTGAAGTGAGCCGCTTCTTCATGAAAGAAGAAGGAAAACCCCAGTTCATGAATCTTCAGAAGTTCTACACCGACGACAAGTTCGGGCTTATGATCGATCTGCGCTCCATGGACAGCCAAGAAATGCATGGCAGCGGCACCCGCCTTGTGAACACAACAGACGGCGTGCAGCTGGAAATCGAGAGAGACGCCAAGGGGTCAGGAACTGTGAACTGCCATGTTTTCGTGATCGCCGACTCCCAGTTCAACATAATGAACAGACAGATGCAACCTTTGCAGCTTTGAATTTATATGCAGTATTGAAAATGGATCCTGGCAACATCCCCTTCAACGCGCTAATAGTCGGGCCGACCAACTCCGGCAAGACGCATTTTCTTGTGAAACAGCTCTCGTGATCGCCGACTCCCAGTTCAACATAATGAACAGACAGATGCAACCTTTGCAGCTTTGAATTTATATGCAGTATTGAAAATGGATCCTGGCAACATCCCCTTCAACGCGCTAATAGTCGGGCCGACCAACTCCGGCAAGACGCATTTTCTTGTGAAACAGCTCTGCGGCCCATTCCGCGGCAAGTTTGATTACATCGTGTTAATCTGCCCAACCTTCGCCCATAACAGAACGCTGTACCGGTTTGCGGAGAAAGACCCTCGGCTGAGTGTTATCATCTGCGAGCAACACCAAGTTGAAACCTGGCTGAAATTAGCCAGTTTTGCTTTCGAAGGCGACAACACTATCATCATCCTTGATGACTGCGCCTCATCAAAAGATGTGAAAAATCGCACTGGGGAGCTTGTAAAACTCGCCTTTTCGGCTCGGCATGTCGGCATTAGCGTTTGGGTGATGGCCCAGCAGCTATCGAGCATCGCGAAGCCTTTCCGCGAGAACGTGGCGGCAATCGTCATTTTTTACACGCCATCGGCAAAAACCAGAAAGGCAATTTTCGAAGAATACGCGGGCGAGCTTACTGTTGGCGAACTCAAGCAGATGGTTTCAAGGCTGAAAGCGCGCAAATTTGGCCATTTGATTTTTTCACTGCGGCCCCCTTTCCGAATTGAAGAAATGTAATTTGCAAATTTAAATTAATTACATAATGGCTGAACAAAACGACCCCGAGTTGGCAGATGTCATGAAAATGCTTGAAGTCGAGCCTGCACAGCCCATCGAGGCTCCTGGCCCTGACATTCCAGCGCTCCGTGAGCAGCTTGCCATTCTGGTTTCCACAGGCAAATGTAAAGAAGCAACAGGCACGCAGCTGACACACGATGAGGGGAAGCGATTGTCAGACAAAGAGGTCATGAGGGCCCACAAAAGGTACGAGACCTACGTTCGCGCCAAGACCACAGAAACCCTCATTGACAGCTTTCTTTCATTCGCCACAAAAGCACTTGGCGTAGTGGTGCGGCTTAAAGATGCCGACGCTCTGCATGCCGAGCTGAAAAACGACTACATCATCACAAAAGAGCTGTCCTCATTGTCTGGTGGTCTTGCATTGAGATGCGGCCGGATGCTCGCAGTTGCCAACGCGTTTCTGATCACAGCAAAACATGTTGATTTCAGCAATGCTGAGCAATCTTCAGTGATTGGTGAACATTACTCGGCACGGCACCCTTCTCGTGATTCAGATGGGCACCCACTTGCTGGGCTAGATGAGGTTGACAAAGCTGAGGGTGAACATTGCTGAGAAATCTTCAGCAAACTGCTGAGCAATCTTCAGTAATTAAATATATTTTTTTTCAGCAAATATACAATGGCTGATTCTGATACAACCCAACAAGTCACATCACAAACACCCACCACAAAAACGAAAAACCCAAAACGGGTTGCAGCCGGCAAAGCAATCGCTGAAAAAACGAGACTTGCCCGCGAGGCGCAGAAAAAGGCTTTAGATGAAGCTAATGCAATCATTGCAAACAAAAAAGCCCCTGAGGTAACCCCTGAGGTAACCCCTGAGGCAACCCCTGTGGCAGCAGCAATTACAACAACACAATGGCTGAGTGGCATCAGCATTTTTCTTTCAATAGTGGGAATCTACTACAAACGAGAAGAGATAAAAGCGCTTTTCGCCAAAACGCCGCCTCCAGTCGAGCCGCCTCCAGTCGAGCCAAAAAAAGAAGGAAGAATTAGAAATATGGATTAAATTTTCATAAACATATGGTTCACATCAAAATTTCCGCTGTCATTTTAATAGGCTTAATTTGGTACGAATTCACCAAGGGGTGTTGTAAAACTGTCTGGCTAATCATTTCTAATTAAAAAATATTTTTTAATATAACCATGTCTGACAACAAGCTTGTGAAAACAATCATGGAAGCTGCAACTCTGACCGGCCTGGCTGCTGCCTTCGGCTGGATTGCGAAAAAGACCGTAAAACAAAACATCACACAAGACCCTAGCGGCAGCCTTGAGAACTACGCCAAGTTCACCGCTGTTATGGCTGGCAGCATCGCGCTGAAACGGTATCTCGAAGATCAGAAGATTCTTCCTGATTGAAAAAATGATCTTAACATAAAATGGCCAGCATTGCGATGATGATTGGTGGCGCAGTTCTCAACGCGGCAGCTTTCACTGGCGGCAACTATCTCGCCAAATTTTTGGCCGGTGACAATGGCAAAGCCGCGTTAGACGAGAAAACGCGGCATGACAAGGCCCTGGAGGCTTATCAGTCAGCAATGGCAAAATACTCACGCGAGCGAACACAGCTGCTCGACTGGATCAACACCAACGAAGAAATCAAAGAACACGCGCAGAAAAACTTCACAAACACCGATTACGCGTTCAAGCTCTACAACCAGGCCCACCCCGACCAGAGACTGACTCTGCCCAAAGCGCCGAATTTCTCGGACATGTACCAGCCAAGCGAGCTGCAGAAACAGGGGGAGCTTCTTTTTGTCGGCGGCGGCGCGCTCGCGGTTGCATACGCGGCTTTTCGTTTCCTTTAAATAATGGATGCCAAACTCGCCAAAATCTACTACAGCCCCCAGGGGTACTGGAAGGGCGTCTCTGCGATAAAAAAAATTGGCAGAAGCCGCCAAAGTGCCCGAAAATGTTACCAAACAGTGGCTCTACAAACAGGCCATTTGGCAGATCTATTTGCCTGCACCGCGATACGTTCCTCGCCCGAAATTTGACGTGGCGGCGCCCAACTCGGTACACCAAGCGGACCTCCTTTTTCTGCCACATGATAAGCCGCCTCGCAGCCGCAAAGTTTACAAATATGCGTTGACTGTTGTCGATATCGCCAGCCGTTACAAAGAAGCAGAGCCTCTGACCTCCAAAGACTCTGCCGAGGTTGCCAAGGCTTTTCAGTCCATTTATCGACGCGGCCCTCTGACTTGGCCTCAGATGCTGCAGGTCGACCCTGGCCGCGAGTTCATGGGCGCTGTGACGAAAGAAATGGAAAAACACAAAACATACATTCGACGCGGTAGAACTGAAATTCACAGAGATCAGGCGATTGTCGAGCGTTTTAACCGCACGCTTGCCGAACGCCTGTTTGGCCATCAGTATGCCATGGAGATGCTTATGGAAGAAGGCAACCGGTCAACTGAATGGGTGAAAAGACTTCCTGATGTTGTCAGCGCTCTGAACAATGAGGTGACTCGCTTGACTGGCAAAATGCCCGCCGCTGCAATCAAAGAAAAAAATGTTGCAGCAAAGCCCTCTACCCCTTACACAAGACCTGTTGGTGTGAACGAAAAAAAACTTCCGCCGCTCATCAATGTTAGATATTTGTACCAGCCGGGCGAACTTGAGGGCGGCACCAAAAGGGCCACTGATCCAATCTGGTCTTTGAAAGTCTACCAGGTTGTTAAAAATAGTACCAGGCCAGATTCTCCGGTTGTCTATTATTTGTCTGACGGGCCCAAGCGTGGCTTCGTTCGTGAAGAGCTGTTGGTTGTGCCGCCTAACACTCAGTTGCCACCTATGTGAAACTCGATCGGCTCTGTGTGAATGCCATCTGGTAACACCCACCGTTTGTCATAATAAGCGCTCAGACCCAGCTTTTGCTGCTCATATGTTACCATCTGCTTGCCAACCATACGAAACCCCCGGTTTTTTGCTCTATCAATACTGCCATTGAGCGCTGCTTCAAAACGCTGCCAGGTAATTTCGTTTTGTTTCTTTGACATGCCCTTTGTGCTAAACTTCTTTTTTTCACCGTTTACAAAGTAACATTTCGAGCATAGCGCTATCATTCCGCTGCCTTCAGATTCAAGTTTGAACAGGCCAGGCGTGCGCTCGCTCCACTTGTTCCATGACAGCCACTTCTTCTTTGCCGCCTCAAATTCTGCACGCAGCTCTGGGCGAATGATGTCTTCCAACTTATCGCCAGATATCGCCATGTAGTTGCTGTCCGTGTCCATCTGTATCAGCTCAAAGTCGCGGCGATCAATGTACCTGTCCAAGAAGTCATAGTAAAACTCGAGCATCCTGAGCTTCGCCAACTGATACACCGCAATGCCTATCTGAAATGGCCGTCTGATAACGATGCGTGGCTTTCGGCTTTCCAGCTCATAGGCGCTCCCTATTTCATCCAGGTCTTCGAAAAACGTGCTTCTCAGGGCCCTGTCTACCAGTTTCTCGTCCTTCGTGTAAATCACGCTAGTCTGTCTTTCCAGCGCCTCGATCATTTTGCCGTAACTGCTGTTGCCCAACAGCTTGAAGATGTTAGCCAACAGCGCTTTGCTCTTGTCCACGTCTCCGTTCCTCCGCGCCTCTGTCACTTCATCTACAAACCACTTCAGCGCTTTCGTCGCCTGATAATCTATGGGCGGTAAACCGCCGTGATTTTCGCTCCATGGTCGACATACCACTGCAACAACGGAGCATACAGCAGCAGCTTTTGAGCAGAGAGAGCCCCAACCAGCTTCTTTCCCTCGCCCCTCTTCCGGCCGGTACGAGCCATGTAATCCTTCATGTGTTGTGGCACTGCTTCATTGGGAATCCGTTTAGTGAAGAAAAACGGCGGCATTTCTTCAAACTTCATCCACAGCTTTTGTGGGATCTCGATGTCTACTTCCGCGAAGCCAAACCAAGTCCCCTCTTTCAAGCGACTGATTAACTTGACCGCTTCATCTCTTGGATTTTTGTAGCGCACAACTTTTTCTTTTCCGCATGGCATTTCTCTCAGCATTGTTGATGGATAAAGCGCGTTAGCGTCGTAGCCAATGATGCGTTTGCATGTTTTCGTTGTTCTGAATCTGTGAGACCTGATTTGTGTCACGCACGCCTCGTGGTGGCGTTTGAACACGATACTCGGCCCTCCCACCATTGCGTCTTTCAGCATGTCATACGCTTCTTTGCAAGGACTGTAAAGATCGGCGTCTCGCTCGATCGTGCCCCGCAACAAGTAATGGAGACTGACTCCTGGAAGGCTGACGGCGTCTTTCAAGATGTCTATTCCTTTTCCAGTGTAGAAATCTCTCATTTTTTCCAGAGCCTCTAAGCCCGGCGCTACGTCAAGGTTGTTGTAGTAGCACAGCCAGTCCGCAAAAGTTTGCATTTTCTTTTCTTTGAAGATCTTCTTGCATTCTTTAAACTCCGAGAGCTTCAGAACAAAGCCGCTCTTCAGCTTTGAATACCACTCGGGGTAATCTGGCAGCCCGGGGTAATTCAGCTTTTCAGGTGCGTCAAACCACTCGTAGGGCAGCCATGACTTTTGTGTAGAGCACCCGTACGCTTTCACCCACGCCTCATAACTTGTCCCTGGTCCAAGATAGTTGATGATGTCTAAGAAGAGAAAATGGGCTGTCTTCATGAACATCGTGGTGTTCGCTTTTTTTGCCACCTGGACCTTGCTTGCAGTGTCGGCCAGCAACTCTGCAAAATGTTCTTTGATGAGGTTCAAGTCGTAGCGGCCACAGTTGAAACCAAGCACCGGCACCTGATCGCACCATTCTGTTATTGCTCTGCGTCGCTTACGTGTTAACAGAAACGCGTCTTTTGGCATGAACTCTCGCCTCACTTCCTCGCGGATGTTTTTACCGCGCCTCTTCAGCTCTTCCATAAACTTCCTGATCAGCTCTTTTGCGTCAGGATCACAAATATGGGTGGGCTCGCGTTCGAGAGTGTCGCCAATGCTCACCGAAATAGGGACGTGCACGTTCTCGTAAGTCAGATAATCAGTCGCTTCTTTTCTCCTCGTGCTGTCTTGAAACGCCTCGAAATCATAAAAGATAGCGTGCGGGTACGTTTTTGTCTGTTTTTCTGGGTTTGTTTCTTTCGTTTTTATGTCGGCACATTCCCATTTTTCTATCACACGGAATCCCGCCTTTCTCAATGCTCTTGTTCTTTCCACTGTTGCCGTGTACAATTCTTCTCTATTTTTCCCGTGGGCTGTTATGGTGCCCCTGTCGGCAAAACAACGACGACATCCATGCCATCGGCAGCCGTGATACTGAAAGATTGTTTCCGATTTCGGGTCATAGCCGTCAACCGGGGCCCCAAGTATCCACCGCTCACCACCATGCCCGCACAAGGCGTGATGAATATGTATACCATGCTGCTTGCCCGTTTTCTCAAGCCAGCTTATTGCTGATTGCGACGCCTGGCTCCTGTCGTAAAACGCTCTTTCATACGCTGTCGGCGGCGGTTCAACCTTCTTGTTTGGGCAATCGATAATTGTTGTTCCTTGTGAGCATGTTTTGACGTGTCTTTGGAGGTGGCAAGCTTGTGTAAAGCGGCCCCGACAATCGTTGCAAACATAAGTTTTTGCCAGTTTAGTGACGTCTTTGATCAAAAACGCGTGGCCTTCGTGAATTCCAATTGTCATGATGTTTGTCAGCTTGTCAGAGGAGTTCTTTCTTAGATGCCAATAGATTTCTCCATTTTGTTGCCGCTCAGGCTCGTACACCCTGATTCCTATCCATTCTCGAAGTTGTTTTCCTTTATTCAGATACTGCTCTACCTTTTCAAGTTCACCAAGACAGGTTCTTGGCTGAATATCTGACTTAAAGAAGCCTCTCGCTAGCTGTCTTGCTAATTGTGTGCAACGATCAATGCGGGCTCCACGATGAACAGCAATGCAGCGCCAAACACACAAGTTATCTCCAAAATTGTCTAGCGTAACCATTTGACGACCGTGCGCGAGATTTCGCAGCCAGTCAGGCAATGGCCCCGTACCTAACATTGGTTGGTTGTCAAGCACGGCTTTTACCTCAATGTTTGAGAATTTCACAAAAGTCCATTTTGTGTTTGGACGTTCGATGTTATCTAGATTCAATCTCTTATTTTCTTCTTCATTCATCCATCTTTCGGCTTCTGCAAAGTTATTAATCCAGGGCGAGCCTTTTTGCTGTTTATAAAAAACCATTCTGAGGCCCGTTTCATTGTTAACAAGAACATATGCATAGTTATAACGGATGTAAAAGGCTCGATTGATATTTTCTCTTAATTTTGCAATTACTCCTGCTGTCTGATTTGCTCTCAGCCTTTTGTCAAAAATCCATTTAATAAAACGGCGCCCTCTCCCGTTTTCTCTACCCTCTTCTTCGCCCTCCCATCTGACATGCATCTCGACGATCTCATTCTGAAAATCAATCACCGGAAGGCTCCTTCCTTGTGGTGTTTGTGCGCTCTTGATGAAATTTTTCTTGTGACGTGCCACGTACATCGCTGTTATAAATACACCACATTTATCTAATTTTGACTTCACTTTGCA
>CAXHUQ010000809.1:0-5000 GCA_964020085.1 Micromussa lordhowensis | reverse complement strand
TTATGCATCTTGGTGAGGACAGACTTGAATTGGACGGTGTCGAATGCTTTGCTGTAGTCTGCACAGACCATTAATGTCACCTCCCCTCTGCTTGACGCTCGTATCAGGGCATCACGAATTCCCAATAGAACACTGGTAGTTGAATGTCCTTTGCGGAACCCCGAGATGGTTGGACCAAGAAGAGCTGCCTCGTTTATATATTCAGTAAGCTGGTGAAGCACTAAGCGTTCAAACACTTTAGAGAGCGTCGGCAGGATAGACACAGGACGGTGATCAGCATCACATCGAGGTTCATTAACCTTGGGGATCGGAAAAATCCTTGCAGTCTTCCATAGTTTAGGAAAACGCGATGTCACAATGCATCTGTTGATTATATGCGTTACAGGGCCAGAGATGTAATCCTTTGCCAGTTTCACAAACTTCACCGGTATCTGATCTATGCCAGTTGACATGTCAGAACAAAGTTTATTAATTTCTTGATCCACATCTTGTTTCGTTACACAATGCAATTTAAAAGAAGAGCGGAAAGGCAATGGCTTCTCTAGAAAGTAGTGCACAAGTTCTATTAGGTCCGATCTTTCATCTGGTTTAGTGCCTAGTGTTCTTTCAGTAGTTTTAATAAAGAATTTGTTCAGTCTATCCGGGTCCGCTTGAAGACATTTGGGGCTAGGATGGAGAATACGATGAATAATTCTCCAGACTTCCTTAGGTCGTCTGGACGACAGTGCGTTGGCTATAAACGATCGTTTAGACTTATTAATTACCGATTTAATTTTGTTACGCACTTCTCTGAACGCAGTCCAAGAGTCATATGTGTTCTTTTCATGAGCTTCAAGTCCCAAGTTTTCACGCTCCGCCTGCAACTTTCGGTGTTTCTGCTTTGAAGAAGTATCTGGGTTTAACACTGCTCGCGGGGCTTGTGAAGAAGGACATAACAATGTATTAGAACACAAAATTTTCCTGCCTTTCTACACCCTATTTTGGCACTGTTATGTCCAGAAATAATTTTCAGTTGGTCTCAAAGTACCTCCATTGCTTTGACAATACAAGACCAGAAGCAAAAAAGGACAATGCACTTTATGACCCATTACACAAGTTCAGGTTAGTTCTTGATGCACTAAACTGTTCATGTAAGAAACACTATATTCCAAAGCAACTGATATCTATTAATGAAAGTCTGATAGGATTGAAAAACAGAACTGAATTAATACAGTACATACCAAATAAGCACCACCACAAGTGGGGAGTGAAACTGTATGCTGTAACTGAATCCTCTACGGGTTTTCCCCTGCATACAATGGTCTACGGCAGAAAGAAGCACAGTCAGCCTGCCTCTCAGTTTGGCCATTCTTATGATGTTGTTAGAGAGCTGATGTTAGAGTCCAGTTTGTTCAACAAAGGTTATCATCTTCATGTAGATAACTTCTATACAAGCCCAAATTTGGCTGAATCTCTGTACACTCAGAAGACTCTTCTAACAGGCACACTGAGGGCAAACAGAAAAGGTGTACCTGTGATGGCCAAACCCAAAATGGGAGAATGTATTTATGTGAACAAAGGCCCCTTGCTTGCATTATCATGGAAAGAAAAGACATCACAGAAGAACCCCTGTCTTATGCTAACTACAGGGAGTGGTGCTCAGATGATCAACCACACCCGTCGCAATGTTCAGATAAAGGAGTTGCCAAAAACAGTCTCCCTTTACAATCAGAACATGGGAGGGGTTGACCTCCTAGATCAAATGGTGGATCATAATGCTGGAGAGCGGCCATTTCATAAATTT
This sequence comes from Micromussa lordhowensis, assembly GCA_964020085.1. NCBI lineage: Eukaryota > Metazoa > Cnidaria > Anthozoa > Scleractinia > Lobophylliidae > Micromussa > Micromussa lordhowensis. Next base: position 3,217 of record CAXHUQ010000809.1, on the reverse strand, counting down.
TGGAAAAAGTGCTTCTTTTCCATCATCGACAGAATGGCATTTTGTTCATACATATTGTATGAGCAAAACACCTCAGCCAAAGGGAAGCTTACACGTTTTAGGTTTATGTGTACTTTGGTGGAGGAGTTGTGTGCTACACCTGAAGATCAACCAATGGCTATCCCAATCTCAGTGAGACAAGCAAACCTTGTTCATAGAGCTGTCCTCCTCCCTGGAAAAAAAGAGAAGGACTGCGTTGTTTGCTCTGACCACTCAACCTGTGGGGGAAGAAAGAGAAGCCGTACTCAATGCGAAGGGTGTGGCATTGGAGTACACCTGAAATGTTTTGACCAGCTTGACCATGCTACAAAAAAGAGAAAATAAACAGACAACTACTTTTGAGACTCAATTTTTAATGGGCTGTCATACTGAACTACTTTTGACTGTTATTTGTCAAAGTTATAGTGTGATCACCTTGACCGGTGCATGTAATGAGCCACTTCATTGCCTAGTCCTCTCAGTCTGTATTTGGAAAAAGTGGGTTAGCATCATGTAATGAACTTTATTTAAAACTTTCCAGTTCAAGCTGCAGCTAGCAAACCTGTGGTGTACAAACCATGTCGATAGTTAGGATCAAAAGATAGACATTCTATGGATGCAGCTAATTTGCAAATTTTCCCTTTCATTGTTCACATGATAAAACAACTTGTCTTTTTACAATATTGTAATTTTAAAACAATATTTTCTAGCGCTCTCATCCTTTTCCATTTGAAGAACTTTTAGATGATGCATAGTTAAGTTTTGTAGCCTCGACTCTTGCAGCTCACAATAGGGGCAAAAATTTTTGTTTAATTTTATACAAACGTAATTGTTGTTGCTATGGCAACCAGGTTACCATGGACACTGTAAGTTTGTTGATAATTTATTTCATAAACAGACAAGAAATTTGGTGAAAATTAAAATGATTCCTTGTTTGTTGAGATTGGCCTACTGGTTGCTGCGTTATAACATTTTTCCTCCATGCATAACACATAGCCTAATTAAGTGCGGCAAAATTGGTATACCCCCAGGGAAAGTACGGCATATCTAGGGTTAAGTACCCCAAGAACCTCAAGTAGCCCAAGAACCTCAAGAACCTCAAGTAGCCCAAGAAGCTCAAGTAGCCCCAAGAACCTCAAGTAGCCCAAGAACCTCAAGTAGCCCAAGTACCTCAAGTACCCCAAGAACCTCAAGTAGCCCAAGAACCTCAAGTAGCCCAAGAACCTTAAGAACCTCAAGTACCCCAAGAACCTCAAGTGGCCCAAGAACCTTAAGTAATCCAAGTACCTCAAGTAGCCCAAGAACCTCAAGAACCTCGAGTAGCCCAAGAACCTTAAGTAGCCCAAGAGCCTTAAGTAGTAGAAGAACCTCAAGAAGCCCAAAGAACCTGGAGGAGTAGAAGAGAGTAAGTAATATATATATATAATGGTACATTATAGGGTATCATATATGAGCTCCTGTGTATGGAGGCACGGCTAGTGAAACTACAAATGTAGCTCGTGACTGACAAGAAATTGAGCAGAATCCAGCGGAAGAAATACCGCAACCATCAGAAGAAAATATTTCATCTATAGGGTCAGTACGCTGACGGCGAGAAGTCAGTCGACCAGCTGCTGAAGGCCATCTCCTTCATTAATGGCCCTATAGTGCGCCAGTGCTAGGTACATAGTTTGTCTGGGTGGACGCTCTGATAGGAAAAACTTGAAAATTAAAAATCAAAATCATTAATATAAATTGTGTATGTAGATAGGTAGGAAATGATATAGAGTGTTAAGTAAAGTTTGTTAAACTCTAATAGGCAAAACTTATCATTATAATTAAACTATTTATTGAGCATTGTAAGTAAACAAACTCGATTTGAAAATAAAATAAATTGAGGCGTCAATTGACGTTGTTTGTTTGACTCCTTTAATTAGGCCCAGTTGAAACGTCGCATTTTACATGTACCAAATCGAATTGCCGAATTAAGTGCATGTAAAATGCAACGTCTAAATCAATTAAATGCGGCATGTTTCGACTCAATGCGAGTTCAGTCGAATATTCGACTGATCCAGTCGAATATGGACTAAAGTTCGACAATTGATTTAAACGCCGCATATTACATGCAAATCAGCCAAACGTATTCATTCGAGTCGACTAAAGTTAGTATTTGATTCGGCGCTTGTAAAATGCGAAGTTTAAACCAGGCCTAAGATATAAAATAGAGTGGTTTTCAAGTCCGCTACTTTTGATATTCTTTGGGAACCCTTTTTCCATTTTTGGCAAGTTTTGCTGTGATCTTTCCAAAGTCAGTTCATTTACTTCGCAAACAGCTTGGAATTGACCAAGATAAGTTCATAAAATATGTTGTGTGCCTTAAGTGTCATAGCTTATATAACTTTGATGATTGCTATGAAACACTGTATCGTAGAAAGGTTTCAAAGAAGTGCACATTTGTCCAGTATCCACACCATCGTCAGCATTTTCATCGAACTCAATGCAATGAACCACTGCTGAAAGAGGTGTCATTAAAGACTGGTGAAACAAAGTTGTATCCATTCAAAGTGTATTGTTACAATAGCATCATTGAAAATCTCAAACATTTCCTTCAGAGGCCTGGTTTTCAAGCAAAATGTGAATTATGGAGAAGCCGGGATATTCCTGAAGGATATCTTGCAGACATATTTGATGGACGTATCTGGAAAGAATGGCAATATGTGAATGGAAAACCTTTCCTTGCAGCACCCAGGAATTATGCATTTATGCTGAATGTTGATTGGTTTCAGCCCTTTAAGCATTCCTTGTACAGTGTGGGAGCTCTGTATATGGTAATAATGAATCTTCCAAGATCTGAAAGGTTCAAACCAGAAAATGTTTTTAGTAGGTATCATACCTGGGCCACATGAACCAAAACTTAACATCAATACTTACTTACAGCCCCTTGTTGCTGAGTTAAAGTCTCTGTGGGAAACTGGTGTTTCTGTAAAAGTACCTGATTCTACTACTGCCAAGCTTTTCCATGCAGCACTTCTTTGTGTAGGTTGTGATGTCCCAGCAGGAAGAAACGTTTGTGGTGATACAGGCCATGGCTCTAACAAAGGCTGTTCCAAGTGTAAAAAGCATTTTCCTGGTTCAGTAGCCACAAAAATTGATTTTTCTGGGTTCACTCCTTGGCCCTTGAGAAGTAATCATGAGCACCGACAGCAAGCACAAGAGATTC
>CAXHUQ010000808.1:0-25000 GCA_964020085.1 Micromussa lordhowensis | reverse complement strand
AAATACTCCTGAAAATTAGGAGTATTTTTAGGAGTGAAACCATCCGCCAGTCAAAGCATTTTCGCTGACGATCTGTTCTTCCTGAGTTTGGTTATAGATGACTTCGAAATTGTCCGATGTAATGAGATGGCTTCCTAATGCTTGAAGCATAAAGGATCTTGCCAGGCTTGGTCTTGATGGAATGCCTTGAGAAGAAAAGATTTACATGCCTCGATATTTGCAACCGCATGTTCAATCTCCCACTTTGCCCCCTCTCTTTCTCTCTCTCTCTCTCTCTCTCTCTGCTTTTCTGAAAGGTTTACGTCTACTCTACTCTCGATTTTGTCTTCTATGTCCTTCATAACGTTTTTAATTTTCTGCCAATCTGAGCAGGGCAAATAGTGGCTGTGGTCTCAAGGAGAAGAGAATTCCTGTTTCTCTGGATCTGGTAAAGCGAAGACTGTACAGTGGTCAATGCAGCATTCATCTGGCCCCAAATGGCTGTTGTACTCTCCTTGCCGGCTAGAACTCGCCCAATCTCTCGACCCCTCGCTACTCCTGCTCCGTTCCTGACCGTGTCTACAAGTGACTCAAGAGTTTGAAAACCCTGTGCGCCTGCAGAGACTTTTCCTTTGAAGCACTGTACACTTCCTTTATCCGGAAACAAGTGCTTGCATTCCTCCTGCTTTTGATGCACAGGTTTGGTCGTCGTCATCGTACAAACAAGAGCTGGGATTGAAAGAGATTCCCCAGAAGAATGCTTCAGTGTTTTTGTTCCAAATACAACATCTTGTAAAATGGTAGACCGCGAAATGAAGTAAACGAACTCCTTCACCTTTTCCATGTGTAATCTGCATCGAAATATTTGTCCCTTAACTTAATTGTTTGCCCCATGCTCTTGGGACTGTTTTCTTGCGTTCTTTATCTGCCGTAAGGATATTTCTTTTTATTACATAAACACCAGTGAAATACCAAGTGAGCTTTCCCGGGAAAACTTCATATCTTCACACGTGAAGATAACATGTTATCTTCACACGTGAAGAGATCACCGTCGTTATGGTTACCATAGCTACTAAAATGATCGCTATTGCTATGGTTCCTTAATCCCTTAAAAAGTACTTAGATATGTTACTGTATGATCGAAACATCATCGGTGCATCCTCAGAAATCTTCGGAAATCTTCGGTAATCTTCGGAAAATCTCCGAAAATGTTCGGAAACGTTCGCCTTACCTTCGGAACAATTTTGGCGAATCTTCGGAAATCTTCGGAAAGTGGTCGGAAATCTTCGGAAAATCGTCAAAAACGTCTTCATTAGTATGTTTATGTAATAAACAGAATATTACATGACCGCGCGTGGATATGAATTTTATCTTCTCGTGTTCAACTCGACATCTCACTCGTTCGCTGCGCTCACTCGTGAGATATCGAGTTGAACACTCGAAGATAAAATTCATATCCACGCGCGGTCATGTAATATCCTCTATATATGCCAACAAAACTGATTCAAGGCCAACATCTGCTGGCCGAATAACTTCGGAGCTAATATGGGATTGGTGACTGCAGATCATGGCCTGTCACAAAGGTTCTTCTTGATAAGGAGCAATCGTGGCTAGAATAAGTGTCACAACGTCTTCGGCTTTTTCAGTGTACTCGTTTCTTGTTCTCTCTGAAGGTGTATCCCACTGAATATCTATGTAGCACGGCAAAGGCTCAAATTTGCTCTCAGATATAATGTTCACGGCGCTATTTAGTGGATCTAAGTTTCTCTTCTTTTCACGTTCACCGGCACTAGAAGACGCTGCTTTGTTCCTCTTGAGATGAGTTACTAGGAGCAGAAAATGCTGACCCAAATAACACACGATAGTGCGCACTCTCTGGCCCCCGTTGTCGTAACTGTCTGGGTTTTGGATTTTGGTGTAGTGCTGCCGGCATCTCTTCCTCCAGTTTTTGCGCTGGAGTGGCCGTTGTCTCAACGACTAGTCTTCTACAGGGCCAGACAAGATACAACCTAAATACCTTAATATTTTATCACTTATATACTTAAAATACACGTCTTCTTTCTTTATTTTCAAATGCTGCCTAGTATTTAAATTGCCCGTGGGGAGGGGGAGGAATCTCTATTACTCATAAGCTTTGTTTCTCGGAGATTTCCCCGCCACAGTCACTCCTTCCAAGTTGTTTGTTCATTTTAAGTTAAATATTAATTAACATTTATTATCTTTTCTATTCAACTTGTAAGTTATTCTGTGTGGCAAGATAATAAAATAAAAATACAGGTACTGCAAATGGCTGTAATTTAGGAGGCCGATTAATTCTCGTGTTATAGTGCATGATGTAATGCTACCCATACATTCTTAGCCTGCTGTAGGGTCTTACCTTCTAACACCAAGGCTTGTTAGAAAAAAAGAAAACACAATTGATATTCAGACATGATAGATTATGGGGCGATGCCCTGTGTAATTTTCTCCGGTTATTAAATCACTAGTGCTAAGTTCACTACCTGAGTTTGTTCGAACCCTCCAAGTCGGTTATTTATGACGGCTCATCAATTAACTTCTCTTATGGTAATAAACTCCAATGGTAATGAAAAAAGGTTGAAATGGCATATATGTAGTTCCATGTTCAATATATGTCATCTATTATGGATGATTCTTTACTTGAACCTATAGCAGCAGCAATGCCGGTGTGCTTATGGATCGTATCCGCCATAGTTTTGTTCACTCGTCGCGAACGTTTCAGTATTTTGGTCACGCGTTTCTTCAGCTTTGAAGCTCCTCTACTGTCTGAAATGACAAGGATGACAACACTTGTCCTCAATAGCAGAACAGGGAAACAATATTATATGCTACTACTACTCTGAAAACTGCTAAGACCGCTAGTCCTGTTTCCCGTTTCATTTACCATTGCTTCATACAACGTAAGTTTAAATCAATGTTTGGGGCGGACAATGAGCCTCGTTACTTCTACTTCATCACAAGCTATTCTTGTTCGGTTCAAAATTAGCTCCTATTCAGAAATTACCAGCTCATCGCCTGCAAATAAAAAAAGTTAAAGAAAATCCCAGCCTTGACAGTGCTTCCCAAGTATTTCGTCTGACCAATTGTAAAGGTTTGACTGAGGTATCTTCCTAAGTTTCCGCCAAACGTGTTACAGGTAAAAAAGATCCTTACTTTCTTCCCACTTATTCCAGACTACGTTTTCCAGGTCCAGAAAACTATAATTTTCAGATTTCCATACTTTTTCAAAGATTTCAAACTCTGTCAATACTAGCGTGTAACACCCGTGGTAATGAATATGAGACAATGGAAAACAAGAGTTTAACACAGACATCCGTGACAAGCGTGACACATGTTTCACAAATCAGTATCAAGTTTTGTTGTAATCACAAATTGAGCCAGATAGAATTTTCTTTGAGGCGAAAGTTAAAAATCTTGAATTTTGTGTTTGGGGTAATTTACATGAAAATAGTCCCGTTATAGAGCTGTAAACAACAAAGATCTGCATGATGCGGTTTAATGCCAGTTTCCATGTGGATTACTTGGCGTCGCGCGAAGATGATTTTAAAATTACTTGTCAATTTTTTCTGTCATCCTTGTTTGCTTTGTTCTTTCTTTGTTGTGTTATGGTGCAGCAGGAAAATTTTGGATTGAGTATTCTCTTCAAAATTTGGCCAAAACTTGTGTCACATCCCACTCTGCCAGACCCTTTTATACCAAATCGGCATTCATGAACTGAAAGACCCTTTGCAACAGAAACACACCATACAATTAATTAGTGATGGCCCAAACTTACCCTTTCGAAAACAGGATTTTTCATGTTCCGGAAGCCCCAAATGGGACCACCCCTGAAACGTTTGAGCTAAAAGTCAGAGGACAAAACCCAGTTGGCTTTTGGAATATATCTCACTATGGCCAACTTGTGGGGCAAGTTTTATAATGAAAGATAGCAAAACATTTTATATTCAGCGGAAACTTCCCGATTTAGTCACATTTAATGAAACTAGTAAATTTGGGACAAAAAGGAACTTCTCAACGTGGCAGTTACTGAAACTGCTAATTGATTTAATCAGTCTTTGAGGGGACTCGTGAACCGAGGTAGTACATATAAATATCGGTCGAGTAACGATCTTTACCGCCAATACTTGTCGTTAAAACGCTTCTCAGTTGTATTAATCGATGCCATTGTGTATTAATTTTGAAGTGGTTAACGTTTTAATGTTAACGCTAAAGGTGGCAACAGAATAAGAACCGCTATTCCGTGAGTCGACGTGACTATTTGATAATTAGATTAGTTCTTGTTTATCGAAGAAATATTATTAGCATTTTGAATTTGAAATTGTTCTTCTGCCACTTTTTCACAAGATATTTAACTTCATACCATTTATCTCGCTAGTAGTGAAAAAAAAAGCACAACGCCCCCATGGTTTCGTGCCTTGAATTGAAAACCTTTCGCAGCATCTACGTCACACTTATGCGACGTACCGGCTCGGACGATTGAGATTAACACTTTCTCTTACCTACAAATGAACCGGAAATTTTAACACACAATTAATATGAGTTATTTGAACAGTCACAAGCTGCCAGTGAGTATGACTAACTGTCGTGGGTCGTGGGTTGTGGGTGGAAGTCGTGGGTGCGAGTGTGGGTAAAAGTCGTGGGTAACAAAATTTAAAAAAAAATTAAAGAAAGTAAAAAAATATTCTGAAAAGTCTCGGCAACCTCCGCATAATATTGTAGTCAAACATGTAGACCGTAGACTCGGAAGAAGGGATGAGCAGACAGGCCAATTTCACTATAGCGCTGATTTCAGTAACACTTAGTATTATTTAGACGGTGATCGTATAGCCCGTAAAAATCCAGTGTTCGACGGCAATGTTTATCTTTCCATTTCGAATTATCAAGCCTTTGATGCTGAACAGCATCATGTCATCGGCACTTTCAACGTCAACATAGTTTTGATTTGATGTCTAATAACTACCAAGACGGACCAAACTTCGTTAATGATCTGCAGTCGCTTGGATAAAATTGAACATATATAATGCTAGCTAGTTTTGCCAGTTTCATTTCCTAATCTGTTAATATATCGGTTGCCAAATTTATACACTTGACTAATATACTTCAAAAAAGCAACATCAATTGCGCAAACGTGCCGTTTTTATCATTGCTGATCCACCATTACTGTCAGTAAAATTGAGGAGTTTATTTTGGATGAGCAGCAACAGTTAGCTATACTCCAAGTGGTCGCGAAAGCCCGTAAAAGGCCCGGATAGCGCTGGGGAGAGGGGTGTGCTGGGAAAATAATTACGGAGGGGTAAAGCCAGACTTGAGCCTGCAATGCTGAATAGGCGGGGTTGCCCATTAAGGTGTGTTTGAAGTTTGCGTGTCATAGTTTAGTACACCGTCAAAAAAACATTCTACGTTGTGTCGATTTCTGCCTTTATATTTCTTCTTTTTGTCTCGTCATTGACCACTCATTTGCAAATCATAAATGCGGATATAGGGAACTGGTGTTATTTATATTTTTGTAATTTTTTTTTTATTTTATTTTTTTTTAATTTTGTTACCCACGACTTTTGCCCACACCCACGACCCACGACAGTTAGTCATACTCGCTGCCAGTACCCTTTCCCTGATCAACCAATTAACCAGACGTTTTAACCACCACGTAAATTAAACAGCCACATTTTTAGCGAAACGCTCGCAGTTACGTAACATGTTGTCCTAGAGATGTCAAACGATATATGCCGAAAAAGGTTACCAGATGATCGACCAACCTGTATGTTGCATAATCCTATCTCCATGTACAACCCGTAACGTACTTACGCAATTCACAAGTTAAAAATGACCTACAAGTAAAAATATCTTGGAATCTAACTACGTGTAAGAAAGAGATTATTATATATAAAAAAAAGAAAGAGATTATGAAGGTGTTATTGACCCTTTGGAGGGAAAAGCAACTGAGCTACAAAGAATCACTGAGTACAGTAAGCCAGTAACAGTCTTTGTGTAAGCAGGCAAAGCAAGTTCAAATGATTCAGATTTTTACAATAGAAGCTAATATAGTCCTGCACTTCGTCGTCGTAGTGTCGGCAGAAAATAGTTACTGAAATGAAGAGAAATACCTGGGTCTGACATCCAAACAAAATAGGCGTCTCTCGAAAGTTACATACTGGGTGCAGATTACGTCACTGGCAGGAAAAATTGCGCCCCGTGCGAAAGAAAGTTGCGGATCACGCAAACCTCAGACCGTGAATCGCGTGACTACTCTTCCAAGAAATCAATAAACTTTGACCGCATGGTTTTAACTTTTTGATGTTTTCTGCTATGACCAGTGAAAATTGACCCTAGAACTTTAACCACTAACTAAATGATTATTTGGTTGACAGGGTCAGGATGTAGTGGACTTGAAACTGTTTATCTAAGGAGCACTCCAAATGGCTCAATCTACAGTCCTGGATATCCTGGCAATTATGATAACCACGAGAATTGCCAATGGCGCTTCATTGCCCCCTTTGGAAGCAAAGTGCTCCTGTACTTTACAGCATTTGAACTGGAAGATAATTCAGGGTGTAGCTATGATAGTGTAGAATTGTTCGATGGACGCGACAATCTCGCCCTTCGTTTGTCAACAAACTGTGGTAACAGTCTTCCTTTGCCAGTTTATTCGTCCAGTGTAAACATGTACATGCAGTTCAAGTCTGATTCGTCCGTCACAGATAACGGGTTCGTGGCTCATTACAGGAAACTCTCTGATTATTCAGGTGCGTTTTTTAAACAATGGGCAGTCGAACCTCTTTAAGGACACCAAAAGGGCAGACGTGAGTGACATTATGTATAGAGGAAGAGAATACTTCTATACTTCTAACAGATCACTTAGTCCCAGCGAAGCCAGAAGTTCATATAATCTATATAATTCATACTGAAACTCAGGTCTGCCTTTCGGTGTCCGTATTTAAGAGGTTCGACAGTATTCAACTGACGGGGATCCTAATATTTTGGATCTCCTAACGTCGATGAAACTAGAGTTCAAGAAATGAAATGGACGGTAGTCCATTTAAACTACTTGCTATTTTTCACCTTTCTCAATACTTTGCAACTCTTTGTATAGTATAATCGGACCATCAATGTGGCACGATAAAATACGAGCTATCAGTTGGTCTGCAACTGACCAAGTGGTAAGCCTAGCCGCTGGAGCTTATCTCAAGCTCGGTTTCCGTGAAATGTAGCTACGAAGAGTTTTTTTCAAAGGAAGACACGAAAAATTAGCCATTGCGGTTCTCGTACTCCAAAATACGTAGAACTTGGTCATTTCACGTTGTTGTTTTGCAAAGGACAGCAGAGAAATGTGCCAAGAATCAAAACGCAGGTGCAGAACCATTGTTCTGCTCATTAAACCTTTTGTTTGCTGACGTTTTCGTCGCCGTCGCCGTCGTTATTTGCTAAAACGCCCCAATAGGGACCTTAAGCAAACCGCGCCGGCAACGGCAACGAGAACGCCACCAAAGTCTTTATGAGCAGAACAATGGCTGTGCACGTGCGTTATAAATCTTTGTACATTTCTTAGCCGTCCTCTGCAAAACAACAACGTGAAATGAGTAAGTTTTGGGTATTTTAAAGAACGCGAACGGCGGCGGCTACTGTTTCGTATGTTAATTTGGAATTCAATGCTGGCATTACGCATTTAGCTTGAGTAAGTTCTGAGAGAGATAGGTGCTCTGAAAAAATCTATACACCTAAAATATAAAATATAAAACTTTTTTTACTGGACATCGTCCTTGGCGTCGCCGTCGTCATTGCTTAAGGTCCCTAAATCAGCTCGCAATAACGGGGATCTGGAAATAATTGAGTTCGAAATAGCCAATGACGCTGAAAAAGACTCGGCCAGAGTTTGAAATTCAGCGGGGTCAAATTAGTCGTTTTTAATTGTTGTTTTTTATCTATCTTGTGTTGCTGTATCTTTTTTAGCTGTTTAGAAAATTAAAAATATTGTTCTGGAAAAAAGGCTCGAGTAAAAAAGTCATTAACTTTTGCATTTCAAATTAAGTAACATGGTTAATGAGGGTTATAAATGCGAAGTACAATTAGAAAAAACAACAAGGAACATTATTACTTGCTAGGATGTTATGTACACTCTGATTGGCTAAACAACAGATACACCATTATAGTGTGAAGACTACTCAAGAGACATGGAAAGTACTCCTCTTTTCTAGGTTCTTTTAAACTCCCGGTGGAAATTATTTCAGACATGGAGTTTTGGCGAATATTAAACTCTTTATTAAGGTATCGATAGAGTCGTTATTGGACAAGACAAAATTACAGGAATGACCGTGCGCATTTCCTGATGATAAACAAAACCTTTAAGGGAATACTTCAATTGCAGTGAGATACAGTTGTTGACGTCATTTTCAGTTGTGGACCTCCTTGACTTAAATTGTTATTTCAGGTTGTCCACAAATCGTCCCAGGAGCCCCTGCTGGCGTCATTTACAGTCCTAATTTTCCTTGGAACTATCCAAACAGCATATCATGTAATTGGACAATAACAGTACCTTGGTGGAAGAAAGTAAAATTGACCTTCACGAAATTTGATTTAGGGCTTTCTTACTCCTGTCGCGACTACGTGGAGGTGAAAAATGAGTTTGGTTCCCGGATAGGAAAGTACTGTGGCTCTCAAATCCCTTCTTCTGTCATATTGTCTGGATATATGTATGTTCAGTTCAACTCCAATTATTGGACCAGTTATTCGGGATTTATGGCATTTTACCAAACAGGAGACAGCTTTCCAACTCCAAACCCAACGTACTGGCCAACGTTCCCGACCAAGATTTCATACCCGGCTTCCTACTCACCGTCCAAAGCTTCACTTTACGCCTGTAACAGACATTATCAAACAAGTAAGTTCTTTTTCCTGTCCAGTTTTAGTGAACACTTCAATATAACTATGCAGAGTTATGGAATTGAATTTTTCCGAATAATGTATACCCAGCGCGGGCAAAACATTTTGTTTTGTTTTTGGCTGACCGTCTATATTGTAAGGCGCTGTTGTTTTATTAGTAATGGCACGACGTGGTTCACACTTGCGACATAACGACATAAACATTACAACATAAGAACATGCTTCAACATAATGACATAACAGCAACATAAAAGCATGAACACACAAAAAAAACAGGCACCATACAGGCGCATGTGACTACTGCTTAAAAGGTGAAAATACGATAAGTACAATTGTCTTAAATATGCAGTTATCTGAATAAGAATGCATGCAAATAGTTAGGTAATGAATACCTTTAAGCCGTTGTTAATCTTATTGCCAAACTGAGGAAAAACGAAATGGTTCTTGGTCCATTTTGAAATATCTTAAAATTCTAACATGGCAATAAGGCATAGGGGAATAAAACAAAAGAGATTAATTATTCATCCCTCAATCTTGACGTGATTTCTTTTGTTGTATTCCCCAAGCCTTTAAGTTAGAATTATGGCCTATTAGTACACGTGGGTGTTGCCATGGTAATGGTTAACAAAATTAAGGGTAAAACTATCAGCAGTGTATGGTGCATGAAAGGTAATCAGTGAATAAACATGATCAGACAATTAAAAACAGTTTTCATTATTTTAATGAACTGATGAAACACGCTTTATGGTAAACAACACAAAGAGAATGGTACAGATCATAGCAACACTTCTGGGGTTGATTGAGAGAGTATCAGTATTATGGCAGAAGTAAAGGTAAACTTTTGCAACAGCCTGCGCTACATGGATGTGTGAGTGAGCGAGTAAAGCAAGCACTCTGTACAGGTACCTCATTGTGATCACAAGAACCTTTTTGAACTAAAATAGTGATAACAGGTGCACCAGTAAGTAAGAGTAACAAAGCATCATTCTATTGTGAAATATCAAGCCTCGATTTTGTCCCACCATTCATCGTTGCTATTATAAATCCCTCAATAAGTTGTTTTGCTGTAGTCAACCACTGATTATTTCAACATTTCAGGGGCATGTGTTTATTGGTTCCATAAACCGAAGTAACCAGCCCTGCAATTCAATTACAGAACAACTTTGTCAGATCTATTTAAAAGAAGTTGTCATATCCTTATTTTGCATATCTACTAGTAACGAGAACAAAACACATTGAATGCATCGTTAAACAATTCAAATTGGTTTTGGGTTTTCTCCAGAGACTATTAACAAAGTGAACAGATACGAAAATAGGTCCGCAATGCGTACTTGTGTGGGATTTCATTGACAAGACTGACAAATCCACTCCATGTCATTGACACTTTTTTAACTCAGTAAATATTTTCCCGCATTAGGATTGGAAACTCTCGGCCTTTCAGTATTGACAACGCTGTGTCTATATCACAATTGGTCACAGCAAGAGCAAATGAACAGTGGACCTCTAGAAACAGCATCATGAAATTTTTGGATTTCATTAGTAATGGTTTAAAAACTATTGGAAATATTTTTCTAGACTCATGATGTGTTTGCAGTCTCTGTTGTCTACAATCAACAGATTCATGTGCAATTTTTTCTTTCTCATATACTGACGTTGATTTGGCAGTCTCTGTTGTCTACATTCAACAGATTAATTTGTTTTTTTATTCTTTCTCATACTGACATTGATTTGCCAGTCTCCGTTGTCTACATGTGACAGATTCATTTGCTATTTTTTCTTTCTCATACTGACGTTAGTTTGCCAGTCTCTGTTGTCTGCATTCAACAGATTTATTGGCATTTTTTTCTTCCTCATACTGACGTTGGTTTGCCAGTCTGTGTTGTCTACACTCAACAGATTTATTTGCAATTTTTTCTTTTTGATATAGAGATTGACTTGCCAGTCTTTTTCTTCTGGATTCAACAGATTCACTTGCACGATTCTTTCTCTTGTTTTCACGCTGTTGTGCCAGCATCTTTTGCCTAGATTCTTCACTTTCATTTGCCTTTCTCTTTTTCTCATATTCTCGTCGGACAATCAACCGTTTTTCCCTTTTGTCGGCTGTTTCACCTGAACACTTTCGCTTTCTGTTAACAAGCTGTTTTGGGTTATTTTTGTCACTTGAAGGTGACTCTTCATTCTTCTTCCTATTTTTAACACTTTCCAAACCAGGGTGACAATCACTGATTAAAACACCTTTGATTTCAAAATGAAAAACCCCTACTTCTGAGCAAGACATTTGCAAATATGATACAAGGTTTTCAAGGCCTTCAATGCTCAGCAAAGTACATTGAATGGAGCATGCCATAAAAATCTTTTGAATGAGAGTCAAAAATCTTAAAGCTTTGTTCAGAATTTTCAAACGGTATTGATGTCAACAGTTAACAAATAACAATTGTAGTTTAGTCCAGAATTTGAAAATACTTCCATCAGCGAATTTTGCAGAGACATGTCTGATAGGCCATTATTTGATGTCATGAACAAACTTCCAGTTAATGACTCTCTGTATTGTAATGAATACACTTTGTTGAAAAGTGAAACAACACATGGAACATCAGTTAACAGCAAATAATCATTTGCCTGCACAGAATATCTTATAGAAACATATCGATTTTTTCCAATGGTCAAAATATTATTCAAAGTGGAAGAAGTCCATTCACTGATATGTTCTATTTGATGATAAATAATAGCAGCAAGTGTCATTGCTACGCATTTCTTATTCACCGAAGAGTGCTTCATTCCCTTGACTGTAGTCGGCAGATGCTGTTCTCGTTGGGTCAATGATATCAAATATCGTAGGGCCAGGATTTTCCTCCACATCATTTGCGTGTCTTATAAGTAATGGAATATAAACATCGTAGCACGTCATTTGTGTAAACCAAAACATCATTGAATAAGAATAACAACTATTGTTATTTACCTCGTTCTTCAAATCACACCGACACATGTAAATGGCTGGGCCGGGTATTCTGCAATCGCCCCGAGAAATGGCCACCGTACAAATCCGCTGTGTGAAACACTTATTGGAACCAAGTCTTCTCGGCTCACTGAACGCCAAATGGAAACCACGTGACAAGCAAATCTCTCTCGTGGACAAGTGAATAAGTAAATAAATAAATAAATTTCGCGGTTCTTGACAAAATGGGGGAAATTCCCTCACAAAAATGTAACAAACGATCCGAAGTGATGGCCTTGTCGAGAACTATATACCTTTTGCATGTCCTAGGGCGGAATTGACAGTTAACATATTTCTTTAGACAGAACCTAAGTTTACAAGCCCTGTGGTTTTTATTAGGTTCCCCCGCCATTTTTATTTTTTTGCATACTTTAACTTGTGTACACGGCTCTCGTCATCGACCGACTCTGTTGTATTACTCAGAGTTGATCGAGTCTACTGGAGTATGGAGGGGTAGACGCGAATATGGGGTAACAAACTTTACTGTGGTGCTGAGCGCAACGTTTTCTGAACGAAATTGTTCGCAAATGCAACAAGTGTTAACGTGCAAGTGATGTGGGTATCCAATTACAAAACGTTGTACGTGGATATGATTAGTAAGGTGGCTGGTAACAGTTTCCGGTACTTATACCTTGACAGATCATTTCTACTAGTCTTTATCAAGTGATGCTGCAATATAGGTTTCACATCAACGCCCAATCATCGTTAAACAAGTTGTGATCATCCTCATGGCATAATAGGTTACCATAGCAGCGATACAATCTGTTAAAACACCCTTTATTTAATTTAAACACATTTCTTATTTTTGAATTGTAATGAGAATGTCAAAAGAAAACTTTTTGCAAAGCGAAAAAATTTATGTAAGTAGGATTCAGAGCGATTTCATACTTTCTGAAAGTTTAAGGATGCTCTGAACCTTACCAACATTTTGTTTTAAAACTTTGCAAAAAGTCGCATTTACTGAGTCGATTATCTGGTATTTCAGCTTTTATACTACAGGCTAAGAAATTTCTCAAATGCGATTGGCTAAGACCAGTAGTATTTCTGCCAAATTTGAAATACTTACATGTAAAAATTTCAGTTTCCATGGAAACCTAAATGATCGAAACAATATGGCGGAAAGATTTTCAAAATTCTGTGGAAAAAACTGCAAGAGCTAAAGGAAATTACCAAGATATGGAAACGGCAAAGAATGTACAAAGATCTAGGTCACTGTTTGGTCAATTTAAGGTGGAAGGCAAAGGATACAGTCCTGATATGAGCTGCAAAGCGAAGGCCAACTCAGCTGACGAAGTTCGGTGCATAGCTTTATCGTCGAGCGCTCTTTTAACTGCTATCGAAGAAGGTGAGAGAACGAAAAACGGTTCTTTTCAGTCTTTATTCAATAGTTCAGAAGCATGTAGGCAACCAGAAGTAAACGTCGTCCGCTGGAAACTATTTTCCGCTGCTGTGGTGACCAAAGAAACGATAAATAGCCAACAATTTTCACGGCCTGCTGCTTAAATGAAAGCCCAAAGTCCAAGTTACACACAAGCAGAATCGGTTAAAAAATCTATTGATAAACTTCGATTGACGATTAGGCTGTTCAAAATGTACCCTTCAAAAGATATTTACAGGTATTCAAGGACTGTTTCATCGCAGTTGAAGCGAAAATCATTTGAACATGTGTGACCTTTGTGCGATCACATGTTTGATCACATGTTGTAGTAAAACCAATCACTCGCGCGTGACTAAACAGCGTTACAAGATGCGAAATTTCTTTGCCTTGTAGTATAAACAAAAAATAGCACGGTTTCTTCGGGGTATTTGGTATAAATACCGGCTCGTGATATTTCAAAACTCTCCAAATATCACTCGCCGCGGCGGCTCGTGATATTTTGGCGAATTTTGAAATATCACTCGCGGTATTTATCCCAAATACCCCTAGAAACCGTGCTATTTCCTATACAAATTCAGTAAATATACAAAATATACGACTAGCAAATTAGGGATAAGTTTAAGGGTTAACGTTATATCAGATTTTAACGAATCTAAAACCAAACGAAAGCTGCACAACTTAGAAAACGTAAAACAGAACAATTTAAAAGTCGATACCAACTGAGCATTATATCGATAGCTCTGGATTCATCCATTAGTTTTTCGATCAGCCATTGTCATCGATTGAATACTCCGGGGTTGAGGTGTTCGACAAAACAACCTTGTTAACTATATTAACACAGGATGCGAAAAAAGCACAACATAAATAACTACTCTGATTGTTTTACATGAATGTACTTCATGTGAAATTAAATTAACTAATTACAATTAAAGTCATCAAATACATAAACGTTTTTTTTCTATTTTTTAAAGGTCTTATGCAGTGCAGCTTGCAGCTGCTGTAAGACCCTTGGGCAGTGTATAGCGGATGCACTTAAGAACAGACATGACGTCGCGGTTAACGCGTAGTTATCACGCAAGTAATTGTGATCTCACCATTAAATATGTCACTTTTTCTTTAAGATATTTTTGTTGCAAGCTCAAGTTCGTCATCCATTGCAAGCAGTCGAGATATTGAAGGCTACTATCCCACCAGCATACCTCACTCCACTTGTACATTTAAAATTGACACGGCGAGTGGTTACATTCTGGAGCTGAGTTTTACAAAGATGTCCATATCTAGCTGTTCGAGCTGCTCGTGTGGATACGTAAAAGTTAGAGATGGAACCTCCTCATCTTCTCGACTTCTGGGCACCTTCTGCAGTTTAAACTATGACGATGTGACATCTAACGGAAATCACATGTTCGTTGAATATTATGCCGGTGGGAGAGGGGACAACTTTAAAGCAACAGTCCGTTCCAAGAAAGGTACTGACCTGTTAGTTATTATATGTTCGTAAGGAAATGTTGTTTTCTTTTGATTTGGTTTAAATACTGTGTATAAAAACCAGCAGGATTCATCAGTAACCTCAGATAGCAGATGTCTGAAAAGTGTTCTCCCTTACACAGCGGAGAGACCTATTTATACTTTGTAATTTTGTTAGTTACGAAGATAAAATCAAATTAGACGCGTATGCACTGTTTAGAATTTGAGATCTTAGAATGTGCTGCAGTGAGCTTTGAATAACGTTCGTTATCATAATCCGAAACAATGGCAAATACAACGTTAACTGGGGAATAAAATACCAAACTAATTTTAAGTGGATATGTTTTTTTTATATAACTGCAAGGAACACTAGTCAGTGTTGCAGATTTGCTTTAAAGTATTCTTACAATCATACTGCATAACAGAGAAAGCTCACAGTAAAAAAGAGTTACTTTGTTATTTGATTCCTTTCAGTTGTAGCTCTAGGGGTCAACGTTCCTGCCATCGTGGTGCCTATTGCTGTTGCAGTTTTCCTGTTTTCGATCATCTTTGTTGTGATCAAGTGCACAAAGATCAGGAGTTCGTCTACTGTACATGAAGTTCCTTTACAACCCTTACCACGCGGTGCCCAGCAACCACCAACTACACAACTGTCTCCGTACTCCAATACAGAGTTTGGTATGAGTTACCTTCCACAGCCTCATGCACCTGAAATATCACAACCATCGGCCCCAAATACAGAGTTTGTTGCACCACCTTATCCCGAACCACAAGCCACAGCTTCTCATCCACTTCCATCCTCCACCGATTATTCACAAGGTAACACCAACACGTCACTGGCAGATGAGACGGCATAGATGTGAAGGTTTCCAAAATGTTAACTAGGAGTTATGGAAGTTCCACAAAGGCTGATTTTGTTGGAAAACAATCTCCCAGATAACAGTATGTAGTCTAGAAAGTAAATGTATACCTCTTACTAACCGAGTTCGAGGGCCGTACTGTAAGTTATGGACGGAGTTTTTTCCCCATCGATTTATGGCCCAAACGCGAAGCGTGCGGGCCATAAATCGAAGTTGAAAAACGAAGATCCATAACTTACAGTACGGACCGAGGAAACGAGGTTAGTAAGATATTTATTATATCTCTCCTGTGTGTCTGACGGGTTCGGGAACGATTTCTATTCACGCGGAACGGCTACAAATTTCCGACACACCTCGAAAGCAAAACGAGTCAAAAATCGTCAATTGACCTTTAAGTCGTTAGCAGGTTTTAATACACAGTTTCAGAAGTAAAAGAAAATTTTAAACTTTTACTTGCTAGAAAAGTTAAGAATGCTTGACGGTAAATCAAGAAACATTTTGGAACCAAAGCAGCTTCCGTACAGTAGAATACGGCCCGCTAAATTCACCAACCACAGCGCGCGCACTAACTGAGAGGAGTAATAAAGCATAAGATGAACTAGTGCAATGCAAATACAGTGGATCCTTACGGTCACACTGTTTATACGGCCATGTCTCTATTACGGCCACAATATTCTAGAAAGCTCAGTCAATCATTTTCTTATTTAAAGAATCCCTTTAATACGCCGCGGCCACCGCGTTATCGGATTATTGGGGTTCCAGTGTATGTGAGACAGTAACCCAACAATCTATTTACTCACCTAGGCCCAAGGGGCTTTTTAGAACTGACCTGGCAAATGACCTGTAGCTCAGTGGTTAGAGCCGATATCTGATGCGTGTATGGAAGATCACGGGTTCGTTTCACGTCAGGCATCGACTTTTGTGTGTTTCTCTTTAAAAGTTAGGAGTTTAGATTGTTTTTGGTAGAATGGAGACCTTTAGTAGCCCGAGCCATGCTAGTAACATATTCTACTTGCTGTTGCAACGCCCAAAGCGGTAAAAAAAGATTGTACGCCAGGTCCAAGACTAAAACCTGCACATGGTGTTTGATTTTCTCAGATACTGTTCTTTTAGTAAAATAGCAACTGTTTCTTTTTCGAGTGAATTTCCCAGGAGAAAAAAAGATGAGCGATAGAGCTTTGTTCCACAAGAATTAGAGATACCTTAGATGATATTTGTTTTTATTGTATTTACTTAACAGAATTGTAGGTACATTTTTAACCAGTGTTAAATGGTATTCTCATGGCTAGTCTGACACGCGTGTTTCGTCTCTCCAAGAGACTCATCAGAGACCTTTTAGTGTAGCCAACTCGTCGAACATCGCGTTCGAAGTCCCGCTAGCATCTGAATTGTTTGTGGCAATCTGGCCTTATATCTCATAGGGGACTCCCAATTGCGTAACGTGCAGGTTCAATGCATTTTTTCATGGCTAGTCTGGCACGCGTGTCTCTCTGCCAAGAGACGAATGGTATTCTCTGTAAATATTTCATTAGTTTTATATCGTGACCAATTACTGGATTAATAGGCTATTTCCGAGTTGCCGTTTGCCTCTGTATCAAAACTAGTCTTCGTGCGAAACCATTCATACGAAAATGAGTTCCACCTACAGGTTCATTTCATGCAAATCAAACTTATGTTCATAAGAAAAGGTTTGACTCGTTTCGAAACTGAGGCACAAGGTAAGTAGGAAATGGCCAATAGACCAATTTCAATATATATAAAAATTCAGCCCAACACAATAGACCTCAGCATGAGGCTCTGGGGAATGAACCCACAAACTCTGTAGTTATTCCCCAAAGCCTCGTACTGAGGTCTATTGTTTTAGGCTGAATTTTAATGTTTCGAAGTTAGTCTATTCTGCTATGTGGTTATTGACAATGTGGTAAAGTACATTTATTCATTAATGTAAATTTAATAAACATAGCAGCCTTAGGAGAAAGGAGAGTGTACACTGACCCTAATTAAATGTGGTTTTACATTCTGCGGAACTTAACTGTGTGTGACAGTGAGAAAGCGGAATGTAAATATTTCCCTGTTGGTTAATTTAGTCTTATGTTAATTTAGTCTTATGTTATAGTTCTATACAAGGATTGACAGTTGTAATGTATTCATCTCAGGTCAGAGTTTAAGGCCATATACACACTACCGGCTACCGGAACTCTTCCAAAGCGACCTTCAAACCGGCGGAATTTGAAAACGCAAGCTTTTTGCGTTTTACTTTGGACGGAAAACCTCTCGAAACGGAGCTTTTCGAAATAATCGAGGACGTTACGATATTCATTTCTCAAACTCATTAATAATTCGTCAAGTTTAAACAAAGGAAATCATGACGGTAACGGTGTTTGGATATCTGATCTAAATTAGCATAAATTTTTACGATTTTATTTCTCCGTTTTCTTCTTAGTTTTATTTTCGAGACAGTGTTTCATCGGCTATCCCAACACCTCTTATTTCGTCAAAAATACTTTGCTGCGTGTCGTATTTTCAACTCTCTTCTCGGTATTTGGATATCCCGATGAAACAGTCTCTCGCGTTTGATACATTACGTGAACTACTTGACCGAGTTTCCTCAAACACGAATCGAAAATGACCGGTGATTGTTGCGTTTTCCAACTTCTCCGGCGTAGGCCTGAACTGCACACCCATCCCTGTGTACGAGTCATGAATATAAATAAGAGCTGCTGCAATTTGATTAAACTTCTTGTTCTGTAAATACAAGGCCTTGCCATTTTAAGAAATATTTGAGGTGCTTTCTTTTTTCTGATCACTTTGCAATAATCCTCGAGGGTAAGCTTGAAAAGCTGACGTGAAAAGATGACGATTTATGACCTCAACAAAGTCTGAGTTTGTTAACTGGAAATGTTCTGAGCTCATTTCCAATGCCAATCCAAGGCAAACGAAGCCTAATGAAAAAAGCTTGACACCGAATGGATGCATCAATGCGTATTCACTTCACGACGAACTGCAGTAATAGTACATGTAATTTTCTAGCCAAGGTAAAGATGACTTGAAAATCCTCTTCGGTTGCATCGCATTAGGAGAAAATTGATTTTTATTCGCCACTGCTGGAGCTGTTTATAGTGAGTTGTAAAGATGTTGCGCGGAGTTAGGTGCCCTTGTTGTACTGGCGCTGGTATGTTATGCTCAAACTTGCGTCATGCAACGGATCTTCGTCTTAAATCACATCTTGGGCGTATCGTTTTTCACTTTCGGCGATAATAGGCCCTTTGCAGCTGGGGTCACATGACCAAATTTTTCCTAGAAAATTTTTATATTATGGGCTATAACTTAAAGAATGCCAGAAATGGAAAGAGCGCATCGAAAATACCAAAATGGCCAAGTTTGAGCCCCCTGGAATGAAAGAGTAAGTTTATACGACAGTTTGAATTTTCGGAAAATTTAGAAGTTTTGTATGGGAAATGTTGTTGGAGAGCAAGGTCTTGCTCTCCAGCAACATTTTCCATACAAACCTCCTTATTACGCGGGATGACGTAGTCAGCCAGCGTCTTAAATTCGGGAGCGCATTCCTTTGGATTTCTTGGGAGTCAAAAATTGCCTTGTTTTTTTAAACTTTCCCGTATCCCGGGCCCGTCCCGAAAAATTGTGGGATTTTCATTGGCTGCAACTACGAATCACGTGCAAGTCAGGTTGGATTGCACCATTCAAGCAACCATTCAAGCAGGAAAAAGTTATTTCGTCAGCAAATATTACATTGTAAAAGCCAGGTAACTGCGTGGAATGATTGTTTGACATTTACATCGGATAATTGGTTTGTTATTTTGATTCGTTTCGAAATTGTGTGGTTAAACGTGAATAGCTTCACAGAGTGTGGTTTTTGAAACTGTGGTTAATAATTTGTCACCGAACCAACGAGTTCAAGTCGAACCAGCGAGTTCACAGTCGTCGAACCAACAGGTTCACCATATCTAATCGAACCAACGAGTTCATTGGGACATTCCATTTTTTATCCGCACCCCCCCTATGGAAGGCACAATTCCGACAGGCCCTTTCCCCCAAATTCAGATTCCGACACCCCATTTTTTTTTATAAAATTGGAATCCGACACCCCATGGAAAATTGGAACCAAGATCCCGTTTCCCGAAATCGAGCAGCTTACCTTATTTACTATTTTCCCTAGTTTTTTTGCCGGGACCACTCACCAGTCACCGCTTTCGACTATGTCGATTGAATCAACCTCCTCCCCAGTACTTTCGCGGTGTTGCTCGTAAAAGCATCAATTCATTGATGCGGGGTCTGGGCACGGGATTGCGACTCTCTAAAGTTACTTTTTGTGGAGGGATAAAAACAGGAGAAAAATGTTAAACCGTTTCAACGATCTTTTACTTCAACATCAACATCTACTCTAATCGTTTTCTCATCCTCGACATATTATAAAAGCTTTTCCTTTCAGTATCTCATCTGTTCTACTGAAGCAACATATAGACACACTTCGGAGTATAACTGATCACGCCATCATTTCTGCCCAAATACACCACGCGCACTAGACATTTTCCATTCCCTTGGTTTACAAACTAAAACCAAATTCTTTACGAACAATTAGCAATCCTTAAATTCCATCGACATGTATGGCTTTCCGGTTTTTGTTATCATTTACTGTGTTCACGTTATGAAAGGAAGCAATGAGGTCTCTACAACAAATACAACATGAAATGAAAAATGTCCCCTAACAAGGGTAATAAAAACTACTCTTGGGTCTCTTCAGAGGAGTCGCTGCTCTCTGTTTCCACTTTTGCCTTGACATCCATATCGTCGCTGTCATCTGTCTCTTCTCCGTCCCCTGTTGGTTCTTCTCTGGGACTTTCGTCGCTGTCATCTGTCTCTTCTCCGTCCCTTGTTGGTTCTTCTCTGGGACTTTCGTTGCTGCCATCTGTCTCTTCTCCGTCCCCTGTTGGTTCTTCTCTGGGACTTTCGTCGCTGTCATCTGTCTCTTCTCCGTCCCCTGTTGGTTCTTCTCTGGGACTTTCATCGCTGTCATCTGTCTCTTCTCCGTTCCCTGTTGGTTCTTCTCTGGGACTTTCGTTGCTGCCATCTGTCTCTTCTCCGTCCCCTGTTGGTTCTTCTCTGGGACTTTCGTTGCTGTCATCTGTCTCTTCTCCGTCCCCTGTTGGTTCTTCTCTGGGACTTTCGTCGCTGCCATCTGTCTCTTCTCCGTCCCCTGTTGGTTCTTCTCTGGGCCTTGTCCGTGTTAATACCGACTGCAACATTCTCCCTAAGTCTTCTGCAGTTGGTTCATTTGCAATTTCCGGTGGAATCTTTTGGAAAGAGGCTGATCCAAGGTAGTTTCGTTTGTTTTCGAGAGCCTTCCTCAAGGACTCTTGTGCCTGTTTCAGTTCCCCCATCGCACTTCTTGCGGCATCTTCCGCTTGCGATATCTTGGCCTTTTTCTTGGTGGTTGTGTTTGCAGTATTCTTAAGGGATTGGAGAGTTTGGTTTATTTTCAGCAGCTGGCGGTGCGTGTTCAAAGTTCTTTTCACATTTTCATCCACCGTGGCCACTTTTTGCTGTTTGCGAGGCTTTGGTGCGCTGATAGGTTCTGCTCGTGATTCCTCATCTCTTAAGTTGTCAGCTTCCATAACAAGAACTGCAGTTTTCGTCAATGTCCAAGCAGTGTCGATGACACCGTTTATTGCAGTTGCTTTCCATTTGTTTAGTTCCCTGTCTTGACAGAGCTCTTCTGCTTTATCGTTCCAGAACTTTCTCCTTATTTTTTCAAGACCCTGTGCCCTTGATACTTCTGTCGGTGAGTAAATTTTAACTTTGCGGGATGCTGCGTTGGGGTACATTGGCAAATCTCTTTCTTTACCCTTCAGCCACTTTGCAAATGGGGACTGCCCCTTGGCAACTGAGGATTGTCCATTGGTTCTATCTGTAAGTATAGAAAAGTATGAGTCAACGCCCCTCAAGAAGTTACTTCTTAAACAATGCGCAGTGTAATGCAAAATATGATAGTTTGACGGCTCTGGTATACTGATTGATTTTTTAAAAAATACCTTTCATGGAGTCAGGTGCAGGTTTCGTGGAGTCAGGTACAGGTTTCATGTAGTCAGGTGCAGGTTTCATTGAGTCAGGTGCAGGTTTCATAGAGTCAGGTACAGGTTTCATGTAGTCAGGTGCAGGTTTCATGGAGTCAGGTGCAGGTTTCATGGAGTCGGGTGCAGGTTTCATGGAGTCAGGTGCAGGTTTCATGGAGTCAGGTGCAGGTTTCATGGAGTCAGGTGCAGGTTTCATGGAGTCATCCAAACTATTTTGATCTGCAAAAAAACAAAAGTCGAAAAAGTTAAGGAGTCTGTTTTTTTCGAGGTCTCATTTCCGATAGTTCCGATAGTTCCATTAAAGTGAACAGTTGAATTTTTACTATTCGATAATATACAAAAATATCAAATATAACAGTCTTTATGTCTTTCTAACCAATAAGAAACTTGTATCTATCCCGCACAAACTGAAAACCAATCAGAAATTACTTTACATATTAGAAACAGTAAGGCCCGTTCCAAACGCCGCTCCATTCATGCTCCGAACCTAACTGAAGAGTTAAGTACGGCGGAAGAGCGGCGTTTGAATCAGTTCGGTTCGGCAGATTACGTTTGGAGCGGCAAACAACATTAAATTCGGCAGGGTCTGCCGCACTATGCGACGTTGGACCGGCTTTGATTCAGACGCCGAACTTTTCATGTGCCGAACTTAAGGCATAAATTATTATCACTTGGCCTGAAAATCGCTGACATTTCGATTTGTTTTGGTTCAAACTGAATTAAGTTCGGCGAATTAAGTTCGACTTCTGAATCAGCAGGCGTACTTTTGTTAATTTGGGTTGGTACAAATTCGAATTGAGTTCGGCTCATGAAAAGTTCGGCGTCTGAACTAGGCCTAAGGGGCAGCAGAAGACTTGTGAAGTAAATGTATCAGGCGTTCTTTCTTCGCTTTTCTTCCCTTCCCCCGTTCGCCAAAAAAAGCCTGATAGCAGGTTACTTGAAAAGACATTTTTAGATTTTCCCACGATAACAAGATGACTGATCTCATTGCATTTGCTTCGTGTAGGCGTCCGTACACAACAACTACAAAATTATTAGTAAAGAAAATCATAAAAAATCACAAACCTGCTTGTGTTTTTGGATGTTGATATTCATGCAAGGTCACCCTCGAGCTTCATCTTCTTGCCAAGTGACATGGTTTTAAGGAGAATTTTCTTGCGGTGCCCAGGAAGATTTACACCGATCTCGCGTAGCTCACTGTCCGTTATTGTAGATACAACTTCCAACTCATCATAGCCGTTGTCCAAGAAAAGTTGCTTAAAAGAAGTCAAGTTATTTTCTTGAAACCAAACATCAAAGGTATCCATTTTAACTGTTAATAACCACCCGATAACTAGTTCCCCGGGCTAGTTCTCAAATCTGTCGCGACATTTTTACTGAACGTCACGGTGAGTGACACGACGTGCCCAAATAGGATCACGCCACTTCCGGTTGTCATAAGCTCGCCTTACTTGAAGCGTGGTTAAACACGGAGCGATCCTTTAAAAGCAAGGACACGCCCCCTTGAAGCACTTTGTTGGCTTCCTATGCAATGGTGGAAAGCCAGAATAACGGTCGCATAACATAGAAGTCGTGGAGAAATAGCGGTTTTTTCGTCAAACCAACGGCGTCATTTACGTAGAATAATATAAGCTAAATAATAAAAATACAGTGAAAATGAAACTTATATTACAACTATAGATAATGGCTTTGGAAGACCAAAAACGATGAATTATCTTTGTCGCTGCACGCAGAACATTCAAATTTCGCCGCTAACTAAAATAACAAAGCCGATGCCTGCGAGATATCTGTTTACTTTCCATTTATCTCAGCATGCTGAGAACGAAACGAAATCTCGGAAGATGTGATTTTGGTTAGCCTGTGAACACAGACGAATTTTGGTGGGATACTAAACAATTATTGGATGAGGTTTTTGTGATATCCAGAATAATCAAGGTCGAGGTAAGAGTTATCAGCCGAAGCCGAAGGCTGAGGCTGATAACCCTTACCGAGACCTTGATTATTCTGGATATCACAAAAACCGAATCTAATAATTGTTTTATTATACATTGAACGAACGCAAAAATTTCTGCTTCTTCACTGACGGCAAGCAACACGAATCGCGCGAAGTTGACATGATTACCCTTGGAAATCATGCATTGCGCGCGCAACCTACAAATTATTCACTAATCTGTAGGTACAGATTAGTGAATAATCTGTAGGTTGCGCTGTTCCCCAGAATTAACAGTAGGCTTTTAGCCAATGAGAAGACAGATGGTAACTACAATGTATAATAATAAAAATTATTTAGGTTTATGAGCGTTTATATGATTGTGCAAACAAAATGCAAATTTGAACAACAATTAGACTTGAGAAATTAAGCCAATCAAATTGGTTCATTGGCCGTCCGTTGGGATTTGTGATTGACAGGCTGAACATCTTAGCCTCGTTATATAGGATCGAGATATTATCGAGAGGTTGACTCACAAGCAGGCTATTTTGCGAACGTGTTTATATTCTCTCAGGATGGCATTATTAAATGATCTGAAACGTCTTCGAAATGGGATCAAAGAAGACAACAGAGCTGTCTGCATTGAATTGCAAGAGTATTACGGCGGGTTTGTTCCAGATACTGTGGCACCTTTTAGCACGTGGGAACAAAAACAGAGAGAAGTGGACACTCTCTCCCAAGTTTTGATGCCAGATGACATTCCCACGGAGATAATACCAACAAAAGTTACCGGCGATGGCAACTGTTTATTTACTCGGTTTCTGTTCTTCTCGTTGGAAGCGAAGACTTGGCAGCTACACTACGTCTGTTAACCGCTGCTGAGTTGTACCTTCATCAGGATTTTTATGCTAATCATCTCAGGTAACTAACAGCTAAACTAATACTTACAGTTTAAACACGGAGCGAGCCTATATAGCGAGGCTGAGGTATTCGGCCTGTCAGTCACAAATCCCAACTGGAGACCAATGCTCCCATTTGATTGATTCATTCACTCAGGTTTAATTTTAACAGGTAACGAGTCAAAGAAATAGATCGAACGCGAGCGATCGTGTGAAGCATTCTGTTTTGTTTTGTTTTTTAAGTAAGCAGTGCCTTTTGAACTTAACGAACTATACATGTAGCTTCAGGAGAAGAATTTAGAAAGAAAATCGACTTTATCGATGCTAACCTCACATTTTTGTTACTCAAATTAAAAAGCCGTGTCTATTACTTTTGATGCCAGAAAAGAAAATAGAGTCTCTTGGCTCCGTCGTGGATAAACGCGGTTGAAAAATAAAGTTGGGACGAAGAGAATTCATCGTTCTCGTTCAGATCAGTTCCAAAGGGTTAATAGGCCTGTTTTCACTG
>CAXHUQ010000806.1:0-15800 GCA_964020085.1 Micromussa lordhowensis | reverse complement strand
AACCCACATCCAGATGTGGGTTAGCTAATCCGGATTAGTATCCGATTTGGACCAGAGTTAGTTTAATCCGGATTCCAACCTGAATTAAGGCCCTCATGTAAACGGGGCTATATAGGCATCAGTCATGACATCACAGCAATTATGTCATAAACTGACACAAGTTAGTTTGCTACCCTCTAATCAGATATACATTGCCAGCTGCATGTGCAAAGTTGTTCTTCTAGAGTGAACTGAGTAAGATGTGATGAGCATGATGACACTGGATCTAACAAGACTACTGCTAGTCAGTGTCTCACTGCTACTACCACACATTGTGACAGCTCATAACAGTGAGTCAACACAATTAGCAAGTGTGTCATGATTTCACATCAGCCTGATGAAAGTGCTTATATCTGTGTCCATGTTGAATGCATGTACTGGCAGACTGTACAAATGGAGACCTGAGGTTACAAGGTGGTCAGAGTCATGAAGGATTTGTTCAGTACTGCTGGAATGGTGTGTGGAGTATAGTATGTATACTGGGTTCAGGCAGATGGCAATTAGAGGAAGCTATAGTGGCATGCAGACAACTGGGATACCAAGGTAATTCTATTTGACTTTGACACTAGCACTAAGAATAACCATGTACATATAATCAAGGGCTTATCGACCCCGAAGGGGGAGAGGGCATGTAACTCTCTACACACGCAATGTACTCAGCAAATTTCATACGAAGCGGCGGATGTACTATAAATAAAACGTACATTACGGACGTAGACAAAGTGGGCGGGACGAAATACGGAGTTGGTGTTAGTGTGGCTTCAGATGGAGAAGCACGTGCACGTGCATGTAGATTTACCTAGTAGTGCACCGTACCAGTGACTGGCTAGCTAGCGCTGTGCTAGCTGTAAGAGCCATGCAGAGAGAGAAGCCTAACTAGCTGAGCGGCAAACTGATGCTAACCACAAGCGCTAGTCTAGTCCATGTGGACAAGAGGTCAAAGGTTAACCACGTGGGCGAGCTTCCGCATTTTTGTGGCCTTGTCTAAAAATAGCAGTTGCTGGCTACGGTTTGAATTTTGCTGCGCTCAGAGTTACATGCCCTCTCCCCCTTCGGGTCGATAAGCCCTTGATATAATATTATAATGCAGGTGTTTCTCAAATCAATTTAAATTGTTCACATACTCCTGATCAACACTTTGTTATACTGGACTGCCCTAAAAGTGAAGTGAGTAACCTACAGGAGTGTGGGGTCATGGCAGTGAGTACTTGTAGCTGCTCTCAATCTGTACCAAGACCACATGCGACTGCTACTTGTTGGAACTTAGGTAAAGACATGTTCAAAATGTGGCACAAATGCGTAATGCAGCTTGAGGCAAAATAGGCTCCTACTTCTACCTATGCATTCACCCACCACATAGGCCACATTGTGTCAGATTGTGAAACTACATAGCCTAAAGTATTTCTGTATCTCAGTATAGCTATTTAACCTGAAGGTTGTAAAGAAAGTCTTATAAGACTGGAGGGTGGATCCACTGTCAATGAAGGCAGAGTGGAGGTGTGTGTGGATGGACGTTGGGGAACTATTCAGACAAGACAACCACAACAAGTTGCTGAAGCTGTTTGTAGGACCCAACCTTTACTGTTACTGGGAACTTTCAGCACATGTTTAGGTTAGGAATCGGAAATAGGCATTGATTTGTCTAACTTTTGGATATACAGGTACACAGTTTGGCTACAGACTGTCAAAGCCGGTGTACCAGTGTGATGTGAGTGGTGAGACATTGATCTGCAGTGATGGAGACACTGATGATCATTCCATGGACCTGGGAGTTGTGTGTGGACCACCTCTTGAGGATGAGTGTATGCCTATGGCCCAGACATTTCAATACCTCTAATAAGTGCCTTGCATTATAATTTTATGTTTCAGTGTCCTGCAGTATAGTAAATGGACAGTTCAGACTGACTAATGGATTGACTAACAGAGAAGGTGGAGTGGAGGTGTGTGTGGATGGACATTGGGGAACTGTCTGTAACAACAGTCAGGAAGGAATAGCAGGAGCTGTTTGTTCTCAACTAGGATTCCCAGCAGAAGGTCCATTCAGAAAGGTATACAGATAAAGTTAACAGATCTCATTTCAATTAACATACAGGTGCTACAGTAAGCTGGAGACCAAGAGATTGGACAAAAACCTCATACTACTGTTACTCCAATAACACCTGCATAGATACGTGCTGTATTCATTCTGCAACACTCTCAGTTCAATGCTCATCACATCAAGAAGTGGTCATCACAAGAAGTGAGCTCTAAAAAATATAGTGCTATTAAATTTTAGTTCTAGTAAATTTCTGTAGCATTTTGTGCTGGAAACCAAGAAGGCCAATATAGGCTGAGCAATGGGTCTTCTCCTAGTAATGGTAGAATGGAAGTGTGTGTAAATGGACACTGGAGATCTGTTTGTGGCAATGGACAAACAGATATGTCGTTGCTGGAAGCAGTTTGCCATACTCTAGGATTTCCAAATGGTAAGGTAACACATAAATGGTCGTGCCATACAAGATATGTTTTGTCTCACGTGCAGGTATAAGCAGCCACATGCTTGAAACAGGAGATGCATTCTGCTGCCTTGCTAACAGAACAAATGTGATCTCTTGTGAGCAGTGTGATGGTAGCTGCAACCACACAATTCGAGTTGTGTGCCAAACATGCGAAGAAAAATGCTTCAAACCATCACCAACAAGAAGTTCACTACCTATTAATCAATGCTCAAACATCATTATACCACTTGGATCAGTCTCTGGTGTACTGCTAGCAGTGCTGGTGGCTACACTGGTTGGCTGGACAGTCACATGTGTTGTGTGGAGAAGCAAGTCTACTAATCGAAGAAAGTTTTTAAAGTAAACAGATGATGCATAATCATGATTGTATAAACATACACTATATGACATTATTTAGTTTCACATTCAAGTGCATGCACTTGTGAGTTTTCTATACAACAGAAGACAAGTATTTGTCAAAGGCATAACCTGCATTGACTAAACTCACAAACATACTCTTGTTGCAGTTTCCCAGATCCCCCTTTGCATAGAAATGAGAGCTACTCTGTCCATCAGTTGGATAACCACGTACACAATGTTGCCACATCCCCAACCCAGAACTACAGTTCTCTGGGTCCTTATTACAATGTTATAACAAGTAATGTGGACACTTATGATACTATCGACCGTAGCCAACAAAGCATATACACTCCACAAGCCAATCCAACCAACCCCACTCCAGTAAGAGATGAAGCTAGCAAGAGAGGAGATGATTTCTATGATGCTGAGCAACACACTTACTCTGTGGTGAATGTCAAACACAAGAAGAGAGCCAAGAAGACATCAGAGGATGGTGAGGGAAAGAGGGAAGAACCACCAGACTATGAAATGGCGGTGCCTGGAGAAACTTCATAGGGAATGATGGATGAGGAGCATACTCAAAGTGACAGCTGAATACGCTGATTTACAGATACCCTAGCTGTAACTACAGACACAATATACAGTGAGGTATTAGTTTTCTCTTATTCTGCACTACCAGTTATACTATACCACTTCACAGAAGTTTGTCATTTTGTCCGGTTTAGCCTGTTCTGTTTATTGCCCCTGCACTGTTGTCAGTATCACACATATCAAACAGTGATTCACTAAAAACATCAACGCTATATACCTTATTTCCTAATAGCCTAAATAGAAGCCCATCAGCTAGTCTTGAATTGAAGCCTGGGTCATGCAATAAGTAGCATGTGATGTGCTCGCCTGTTTATGTGCATCAAGGATGGGAGGCACTGGTTAAAAGAAGTGGATAGGTATAGCCCCATCTAGGTCTATAGAGCTCTGGTACACTTGACCTTGGCCTTAACATCATGCTGGAAGGATCTGTAAACAGTAGAATAGCACTACCATGAGCACTTGTTGAGAGAGAGGTGCACATACATGCGCTTTAATAAATTAGGCTCCCCATCAAGCTCGTATCAGACTGAATGATAATCTTCTGAATAAGCACATGTTAACCAAATTCTACACTATACTAATAATGATCATTGAATCTTAGTAGCTGCAGTGGTCATTGTTGTTATTGTTGTCAGGAGAAGATGGTTCACTACTCTTATGCAAAAGTACTTTTCTAAAATAAACAGCTCAAGTACACAACAGTATGTTTATAATTCTTGTATATTTAGTTCTGCTAAATTCATTTTTAGAGTGCACAACTACACCCACTGTGTTGTAGCATCCAGAGTAGCTACATGTAGCTAGATTCTGAATCACTAGTGCCATGAAATCTGCATACTGGTGTTTATATCCTCCACACACAGAAATGAGAGCTACACTGTCCGACAGTTGAATAACAAACAAAATACATCCACAGAACCTAAGCACAGATCTGTAGGACCCTGCTTTGACACTACTGTCATAAAAAGTGGTAATATAGGCACTTATGATGTCATTGAGCACAGCCAGAAAAACTCAAGCATACCACAAGCTGAACCAGCCACCCCCACACCAGTGAGAGATGAGTCTAGCAAGAAGGGAGATGATTTCTATGATGCTGAGCAATACACATATGCTTCAGTTGATGTTCAAAAGAAAACGTACAGACAAAACTATCAGCAGCTAGATGAAACCAATAATGTTGACCCTTATGATCATGAAGCCATCAATGATACCCGAAAGACAGCCACACCAAAAGCTAAGTCAGCCCACCCCACACTAGTGACAGATGAGTCTAGCAAGAGGAGAGATGATTTCTATGATGCTCAGCAACACACGTACTCTGTGGTGAATGTCAAACACAAGAAGAGAGTCAAGAAGACATCAGAGGATGGTGAGGGAGAGATGGAAGAGCCTTCTGTTTACACTTCAGCGATGGCTGGAGATGCTTCACAGGGAATGGGAGAGGAGGGATACTCAAAGCTCAAGCATTAAATAAAAGACAAGTCAGTGCAATATACTGTTTGTAATACAGTACCTGATATCTCATAAATTTGCCCCACATATTTGCACATGCTATCAATGTGTGCCATGCTTATGTATGCATGTAATGATATCAAGAAACAAAACATGCATACAATATACATTGTCTTTGGTTTCAATCAACAGAGCAGTTTTAGCCATTGCAAATTTTGAGACACCCACAACACACTTATGTCACATTCAGGTGTGCAGTCACAGTGCAATGTTTATGCTCTAGTAGTTGTCTTGAATTGAAGTGAAATTCCTTTTTGTCAAAATAGTGATCCATGTATAGCTATATGCAGTGTGCATGAGCACCCAATTGAAGAGGGTAAGTCTATGCAAGCAAGAAGAAGAGCATGTAGGCCCTTTTGACCGACCCTAAATGTATAAGCTGCATGAACCAGCCCACCACACACCAGTAAGAGATGAAGCTAGCAAGAGGGGCGATGATTTCTATATGATGCTGAGGAACACACTTACTCTGGTGAATGTCAAACACAAGAAGAGAGCCAAGAAGACATCAGAGGATGGTGAGGGAGAGAGGGAAGAACCACCAGACTATGAAATGGCGGTGCCTGGAGAAACTTCATGGGGGATGATGGGTGAAAAGCATACTCAAAGTAACAACTGATTTACATAACTACACATGTACAAATAATATTATACAGTGAGTTATTATTTTTCTCTTACTCTGCACTACCAGTTACTCTACCATTTCACAGAACTTTGTCAGTTTGTCAAGTTTAGCCTGTTCTGTTTACTTGCCCCTGCACTGTTGTCAATATCACACATATCAAACAGTGATTCACTAAAAACATCAACACTATATACCTAATAGCCTGAACAGAAGCCTGTCAGCTAGTCTTGAATTGAAGCCTGGGTCATGCAATAAGTAGCATGTGATGTGCTCGCCTGTTTATGTGCATCAAGGATGGGAGGCACTGGCTAAAAGAAGTGGATAGGTATAGTCCCATCTAGGTCTATAGAGCTCTGGTACACTTGACCTCGGCCTTAACGTCATGCTGGAAGGATCTGTAAACAGTAGAATAGCACTACCATGAGCGCTTGTTGAGAGAGAGGTGTATATGCCCTTTAATAAGCTAGGCTCCCCATTAAATGATAATCTTCTGAATAAGCACATGTTAACCAGATACTACACTATACTAATATGTCATGATTAAGGAATCTTGATAGCCGCAGTGGTCAATCATTGTTGTTGTAATTGTCAGGAGAAGACAGTTCATTACTCTAATGCAAAGGTACTTTCTAAAGTAAACAGCTCAAGTAGACAACAGTATGTTTATAGATTCTGAATCACTAATGCCATGAAACCTGCATACTGGTGTTTATATCCTCCACACACAGAAATGAGAGCTACACTGTTCAACAGTTGGATAATGAACTAAATACACCCACAGACCCTAATTACAGCTCTGTGGGTCCCTGCTTTGACACTACTGCCACAAACAGTGGAAATGTAGGCACCTGAACCAGCCCACCACACACAAGTGAGAGATGAAGTTAGCAAGAGGGGAGATAATTCTACAATGCCAAGCAACATGCATACGCTTCAGTCGATGTTCAAAATAAATCATACAGAAATAATCAGCAAAACTATCAGCAGCTAGATGAAGCCAATAATGTTGACCCTTATGACGCCATCAATGATAGCCAAAAGACAGCCACACCACAAGCTAAGTCAGCCCACCCCATACCAGGTGCAGATGAAGCTATAGCAAGAGGGGAGATGATTTCTATAACTCTGAGGAACACATTTACTCTGTGGTGAATGTCAAACACAAGAAGAGAGCCAAGAAGGCATCAGAGGATGGTGAGGGAGAGAGGGAAGAACCTGCTGTTTACACTTCGGCAATGATTGGAGAAACTTCACAAGGGGCGGGGGAGGAGGGTTACTCAAGACTCAAGCTTAGCTTTGCCAGTGCTTTTGTGCTTTTTGTGATCATTACTCAATGCTGTATGTATTCTTAAATCACTTGTACTTAGATGAAGCTACTTAGAAAAGATTGTACCACAAATGCAAAATACAAAACGGTGTTCTTTCTGTGAGTGGGAGTTGAATGTTATATACCAGTGGACTGCATGCAGCAACAAAAAGGTTGTGCCAACATGCATAAAGACTACTATTAGCAAGACTGTAATGAGAAGCAACAGACTCAAGCAATCAGAGAAGTATGATACTTCTCTGAGTCCAAAGAATCTACTTTGGTAACTAGGGCTACTTGGGGACACCTCTCCTTCTGTCCTTAACACTTTGGTATACCCTCAGGAGTGGCCATGCAAGAGCATCCATGATTGAGACACTACCAACTGCAGTTGTCATTGGTTGAGTCACATGTAAAATATACAGCTATCATGTCTACATAGAAGATATAAACCAAAGGGGCCTTCATAGTTGAAGAAGTGGTGCAGTTAGCACACTAACAAGTCACAACCAGGAAGGTCATTGTTCATTTGTATAAGCTTTACAACTCCTAGTGTTATAGGCCACCAGGTACATTGTCTACTGAGGCCCAAAGGAGAAGTGTCATTTTCCAAACTCCAGTTGGCCTTAACCCACCTAGCAGGTGGTTGCTAAGCTTTTTTTTGATAACAAAGCTTCAATATTCACAGATTGCCTAAACACTAATACCCACTTTCATGTTTCTGTTGTAGCTGATGTTTACTATTGCACAAATTTAATTCTCTGAAAGTCATGCAGACTTCTACATGATACCGTACCTTATCATGTAAAAGTATAGGACATATAGGTACAGTAGATATGTACACAAAATTTGCCAGTCTCTTCAAGAGGTCATAAAGAAAACTGCTGAGTATGATGACTCAAGGGCTACTTCTGCTAGTCAGTGTCTCACTGCTACTACCACACATTGTAACAGCTCAAGACAGTGAGTCAGCACAGTTGTAATTTTAGCTCTTCTGAATCATATGCGCAAACACACAGATTGTACAGATGGAGAGGTTAGGTTGCTATTGTCTAATGAAACAGATGAGACTATTGTAGGACTTGTTCAGTACTGCTCAAGTGGTGTGTGGAATACAGTATGTAGAAGCTTTTCTAATGAATGGGGAGAAAGAGAGACTAGAATTGCTTGCACACAACTAGGATACAGTCATCAAGGTACAGTTTAACAGCCACAGCATTGTGCTATAACATGAAATGCTCCTCCTGCTGTAGATGCTGTAGAATTTACAGTACGCTGCAACAACTCTAATCCTCATTTTGTCAAAATGGTCTGCCCTGAAGGTAGAGGGGGCAGTCTACAGGTGTGTGAGCCCAAGGAGGTCTCAAACTGTGACTGCCCTGTAGAAGACCAAGGCACACATTTACAAATTACTTGTAACAAAGGTAAGTTTTGCCTGCCTGACTAAAGAAATTATAATAATTAATGATGTTTACATAAAGTGTGTACCGATGGAGAGAAAAGACTGGTGGGTGGATCCACCCACAGAGAAGGTAGAGTAGAGATATGTACAAATGGACGCTGGGGAACCGTCTGTAACAACAGTCAGGAAGGAATAGCTGGAACTGTTTGTTTTCAACTGGGATTCCCAGCAGAAGGTCTATACACATATGTACTGTATTTAATCGATGTAGTCTAATTAATGCAGGTGTCGTATCAAGACTTGAAGCAGTCAGTGAACACACTTCAAGAGCCTTTCTCTGCTACCCAAACAACACCTGCATAGAAGCACACTGCAACAGTGATAATACCCCATGCCTTGCAGTAAAGTGTCTATCACATCAGGATGTTGTTGGGAGAGAATGTGAGTATATTTTATATACGTAATATAAAGACTACTAGTCATATAATACTGACACTTGTTCCACAGCATTTTGTGCTGGAAATCAACAGGGACACTTTAGACTGGTGAATAGTTCCTCACCTAATAGAGGAAGAGTGGAGGTTTGTAAAAATGGAGGCTGGAAGCCTGTTTGTGGTAAAGAACAGAATGATACTGAATTGGCAAGGAGTGCTTGCTTGGCACTGGGATATTCAGAAGAAGGTAAAGGTTGTCATATTAAGCTTCCTGCTCAGTTTACATAATGAATCCAGAATGGGCCAACCAATAGTGGGTTGGCTAGCTCAAATTTAGTATACAGAACAATGTGTCCACACAAATGGTACCTTACAGATTCCAACCCCAAGTTAAGTATAATGAAGCTATAACAATCAGTATAAAGGCATACTAGTAATAGCAGTATAGTGTCCTAAACAAATACAGAATCTACTAGAAGCAATGAATATTACGAAGAAGGAGATATGCTTTGCTGTGCCACCAGCAACTACACTAATGAGATCAGTTGTGAGAAATGCAATAACTGTAACCACACGATAAGAATTGTTTGTCAAACACATCAGCAGGAAATACTCACTACATGTCCCAAACCAGAACAACAACCAACAGGAAGTAACTGTTCCACACCTAAACTGTTAGTGTCCATGAACAAATACCCTGACCAATGCTTGAACATCATCACACCACTTGGAGCTGTCTCTGGTACTCTAGTGGCAGTGCTTGTGGCTACACTGGTTGGCTGGACATGTGTTGTGTGGAGAAGCAAGTCTACTAAACGAAGGAAGTTTTTAAAGTAAACAGATGATACACATGCACAAACATACACCGCATGACATTGTTTAGTTTCACATTCAAGTGTATGCACTTGTGACTTTCCTAAACAAGTATTTGTCAAAGACATAATCTTTATTGAATAAACTCACAAACGTACTCTTATTTTCAGTATCCCAGATCCCCCTTTGCACAGAAATGAGAGCTACTCTGTCCATCAGTTGGATAACCACATGTACAGTGTTGCCACATCCCCAACCCATAACTACAACTCGCTGGGTCCTTACTACAACATTATAACCACTAATGTGGAAGGGCTGGACACTTATGATACTATTGATCATAGCCAACAAAGTTCAGACACTCCACAAGCCAATCCAACCAACCCCACACCAATGGCAGATGAAGCTAGCAAGAGGGGAGATGATTTCTATGATGCTGAGGAACACACTTACTCTGTGGTGAATGTCAAACACAAGAAGAGAGCCAAGAAGACATCAGAGGATGGTAAGGGAGAGAGGGAAGAACCACTAGAGTTTGTGATAGCAGTGCCTGGAGAAGATTCATGGGTGAATACTTAAGGCTTAAGCATTGAGGTTATACCTCAAGGCTTAATGTTTGTCAAAGTAGCTAACATACACAGTAGTTGAACTATTTAGCTTTTGTGCTTTTTGTGATCTTTAATCAATGCTGTATGTATTCTTAAATCACTTTACTTCTGCGCACTTAAGGCCTGGGTGATGCTCTGAACAGCAAAAATTAGCACAATATTTGAACTGCTGTACCTTTGTGTAACTGTATTAAGCACACCTAAGATTTATGTTTTGTCATGAAGCTCTACATTTGTTCTTTCTAAATTTTTAATTAACTTTTTTGACAGTGAAATGAAAAGATTGCATGCTATTAGCAAGTAATGATAAGCAACAGGCTCAAACTACTTCTCCGTGCCCACTTTGGGAGCTAGGGCTACTTGGGGACACCTCTCCTTCTGTCCTTAACACTTTGGCTTACCCTCAGGAGTGGCCATGCAAGAGCATGTCTTGAATTGAAGTGAAATCCCTTTTTGACAAAATAGTGATACATGTAGCTATATATATGCAGTGTGCATGAACACTCAATTGAAGAGGGTAAGTCTGTGCAAGCTTGAAGAAGAGGAGCATGTATGGCCCTTTTGACCGACCCTAAATGTAGCTAGGGCTACTTGGGGACACCTCTCCTTCTGTCCTTAATACTTTGGTTTACCCTCAGGAGTGGCCATGCAAGAGCATCCACGATTGAGACACTACCCACTGCAGTTGTCATTGGTTGAGTCACATGTAAAATATACAGCTATCTTGTCTACATAGAAAATATAAACCAAAGGGGCCTCCATAGTTGAAGAAGTGGTACAGTTAGCACACTAACAAGTCACAACCAGTAAGGTGCATTGTTCGTTTGTACAACTCCAACTGCCTAAGTGATGTAGGCCACCAGGTACATTGTCTACTGAGGCCCAAAGGAGAAGTGCATGTAATTTTCCAAACTCCAGTTGGCCTTAACCCACCTAGTAGGTGGTTGCTAAGCTAATGAAAGCTGCTGGCTATTACACCAGTCATAGTCTGAGTGTCACCACTGCCACTAGACTGTTTAATAAAGGAGTGGATTAGCAGTTAATTAACTGGACACTTGAGCACTAATGAAGTATGTGAGGGAGTGGCATGGTGGTTATGTGAACAACTTCTTTTTTTGATAACAAAGCTTCAATATTCACAGATTGCCTAAACCCTAATACCCACCTTCATGTTTCTATTGTAGCTGATGTTTATTATTGCACAAATTTAATTCTCTGAAGTCATGCAGACTTCTACATGATACCATACCTTATCATGCAAATAATAATCAAGTATAGGACATATAGGTATAGTTGTATATAGGTAGATGTTAATTTCATGTACACAAATTTGCCATTCTCTTCAAGGGGTCATAAAAAAAACTACTGAGTATTATGATGACTCTAGGGCTACTCCTGCTAGTCAGTGTCTCACT
The DNA here is from genome assembly GCA_964020085.1 of Micromussa lordhowensis. Classification (NCBI taxonomy): domain Eukaryota; kingdom Metazoa; phylum Cnidaria; class Anthozoa; order Scleractinia; family Lobophylliidae; genus Micromussa; species Micromussa lordhowensis. The sequence goes on along the minus strand of CAXHUQ010000806.1, from coordinate 4,215 downwards.
GTTACTACCACACATTGTAACAGCTCAAGACAGTGAGTCAGCACAGTTGTAATTTTAGCTCTTCTGAATCATACGTGCAAACACAGATTGTACAGATGGAGAGGTCAGGTTGCTATTGTCTAATGAAACAGATGAGACCGTTGAAGGACTTGTTCAGTACTGCTCAAGTGGTGTGTGGAATACAGTGTGTAGAAGCTCTTCTAATGAATGGGGAGAAAGAGAGACTAGAATTGCTTGCAGACAACTAGGATACAGTCATCAAGGTACAGTTTAACAGCCACAGCATTGTGCTATAACATGAAATGCTCCTCCTGCTGTAGAATTTACAAAAGGCTGCAACAGCTCTAATCCTCATTTTGTCAAAATGGTCTGCCCTGAAGGTAGAGAGAGTAGTCTACAGGTGTGTGAGCCCAAGGAGGTTTCAAACTGTGACTGCCCTGTAGAAGACCAAGGCAGACATTTACAAATTACTTGTAACAAAGGTAAGTTTTTCCTGACTAAAGAAATTATAATTATTCAACAATGTTTACATAAAGTGTGTACTGATGGAGAGAAAAGACTGGTGGGTGGATCCACCCACAGAGAAGGTAGAGTAGAAATATGTACAAATGGATGCTGGGGAACTGTCTGTAACAACAGTCAGGAAGGTTTGTTCTCAACTGGGATTCCCAGCAGAAGGTCTATACACATATGTACTGTATTTAATCTATGTAGTCTAGTAAAAATTAATAAATGCAGGTGCCGTATTAAGACATGAAGCAGTCAGTGAACACACTTTAAGAGCCTTTCTCTGCTACCCAAACAACACCTGCATAGAAACACACTGCAACAGTGATAGCCTTGCAGTGAAGTGTCTATCACATCAAGATGTTCCTGTGACAGAATGTGAGGTTAATAAGTCTTAAGACTACTAGTCTTGTAATACTGACAATTGTTCCACAGCATTTTGTGCTGGAAACCATGAGGGACACTTTAGACTGGTGAATAGTTCCTCATCTAATAAAGGAAGAGTAGAGGTTTGTAAAAATCGAGGCTGGAAGCCTGTTTGTGGTAAAGAACAAAATGATACTGAATTGGCACGGAGTGTTTGTATGGCACTGGGATATTCAGAAGAAGGTAAAGGTTGTCATGTTAAGCTTCTTGCTCAGTTTACATAAATGGGCCAACCAATAGTGGGTTGGCTAGCTCAAATTTAGCACACAGAATAATGTGTCCACACAAATGGTACCTTACAGATTCCAACTCCAAGTTAAGTATAATGAAGCTATAATAATACTAGTAATAGCAGTATAGTGTCTAAAGTCTACAAATACACTATGTATCCAAAACCAGAACAACCACCAACAGGCCTAGGAAGCATTCAGCAAAACATGAATGACACATTGAGTAACTGTCCCGCACCTACACTATTAGTGTCCATGAACACAAGTACTAGTGAGGGGAGTTCACCATACCCTGACCAATGCTTGAACATCATCACACCACTTGGAGCTGTCTCTGGTACTCTAGTGGCAGTTCTGGTGGCTACACTGGTTGGCTGGACAGTCACATGTGTTGTGTGGAGAAAAGAGTCCACTAAACGGAGGTTTTTAAAGTAAACTCACAATGTACATGCACAAACAACTGAGAGCATTTTCATTGTACAGTTTAACATTCCCACTTCTTTGTACACAGCATGTTTCTCAGTAGTGATTTGCTTTGTAAACACACATTACATGTGATAATGCTCTTACTCTCAGCCTTTCAGATCTCCCTGAACACAGAAGTAGGGGAAGCCATAGAAACAGCACTGCTACACCCCAAATCCATAACTACAGCTCTCTGGGCCCTAACTATGATATGATAACCACTAACTATGAGGACACTTACGAAAGCATTGACTACAACCAGCAAAATGCACATATACAAGCACAACCAGTCAACCCCACACCACTGAGAGATGAAGCAAGCAAGAGGGGAGATGATTTCTATGATGCTGAGCCACATATGTACTCTGTGGTGAATGTCAAACACAAGAAGAGAGCCAAGAAGACACCAGAGGACGGTGAGGGAGAGAGGGATGAACAATCAGGGGTTCCAATGGCAGTGTCCGGAGAACCTTCATTGGGGGTGATGAATGAAACATATACAATGTAATCAAAGTGATAACTGAAGCACATTGATACAATATACAGACACCTTGTACCACATAACTGACCTAAGTGATATAGGTAGGGAGTAATCTGTGTGCTACATTCATTAGAATTCAGTCTAGCACTGTTTATTTTCATATTACCATACATGTACACTGATGAATTGAAAACATCAACACTCTTTGTGTGGTAAACTGATATAGGCATCAGTCATGACATCATAGCAATTATGTCATAAACTGACACAAATTAGTTTGCTACCCTCTACTCAGATATATATTGCTAGCTGCATATGCAAAGTTGTTCTTCTAGAGTGAACTGAGTAAGATGTGATGAGCATGATGACACTGGATCTAATAAGACTACTGCTAGTCAGTGTCTCACTGCTACTACCACACATTGTGACAGCTCAAGACAGTGAGTCAACAGAATTAGCAAGTGTATCATGATTTCACATCAGCCTGATGAAAGAGCTTGCATATGTGTCCATGTTGAATGTGTGTACTGGCAGACTGTACAAATGGAGAACTGAGGTTACAAGGTGGTCAGAGTAATGAAGGATTTGTTCAGTACTGCTGGAATGGTGTGTGGAGTACAGTATGTATACTGGGTTCAGGCAGATGGAAAGAGGAGGAAGCTATAGTGACATGCAGACAACTTGGATACCAATTAGGTAAATCTATTTGACATGGACACTAACACTAAGACTAACCATGTACATATATAATGCAGGTGTTTCTCAAATCAATTTAAATTGTTCACATATTCCTGGTCAACACTTTGTTACACTGAACTGCCCTAACAGTGAAGTGAGTAACCTACAAGAGTGTGGGGTCAAGGCAGTGGATACTTGTAACTGCTCCCAATCTGTACCAAGACCACATGCGACTGCTACTTGTTGGAATGGTAAGGCAGGTTCTATATGACACAAATGTACGACGCAGCTTGAGGCAGAATAGACTTCAGTTTATGTAAGTAAACACGTGTTTACCCCTGCATAGGTTATATTACAGTGAACCCAGCCTAAAGCATTTTGGTACATCAGCATTATTTTAATAAGAGATTTTTTTTGTGGTTTAAAGTTTGTACTGGAAGTGGTATGAGACTGGTGGGTGGGCCCAACAAAAACATTCTGCAGCAATGACTACTGAAGACCAGACTATGCCCACAAGTGATTCTCCACCTACCGGTAGTATGACTACAGGTTCTGAATCTGTAGTGGAATGCTTACTTACTGCTTGTGATTGGTATCAAAGTGAATATATATTAATAACAATCCATAGCAATGGGTACTACAGACCGGACTATGCCTACAAGTGATCCCACACCTACAGATGTTGAATGTTAGTTATTTAATAACCAATGAGTTGTAGGGCACCTCCAGATGATGAGTACAGAGCTTATGTGAATGTGAATGTGAATGAGTACATAATTATGTATTGATAGTAGGAAATATTTCTTTCATAATGACATTCTTCAGCAGCATGATTAAACCTCTTGCAGCAACAAGCACTGGAGACCATTTTATGTCGACCAACCCTTCAAGTGAGTTACTTGCCAATTGGCCATTAAATAAGATCTCAAGTACATTAAATTTTGCAGTAATAAGCACCAAAGGTCTGACTATGCCTATGAGTGATGCTCCACCCTCTGAAAGCACATCTTCTGACCAACTCTCAAACATCATCACACCAGTTGTTGTCCTGGCTATCCTGGTGGCAGTGTTGGTAGCTGCAGTGATCATTATCATTGTTGTGGTCAGGAGAAGACGGTCCATTACTCTTAAACAAAGGTACTTTTTCCCAAGGAAACAGTTTACACAACAGTCCATGTATAATCTTTCCACATTGTGTGTGTGCATCTAGTTATGCTAAATCCACTTTCATAATGTACAAAACTATAAGCTGAACCAACACAAGCTGTTTTATAGCAACTATCAGGAGTGGCTATCTGCATGGATAAATGTATAGTTGCCGCTTTAATTACAGAGTGTTGTAGAATGTGAAATTTGCATACCAGTACCTTCATACATGTTTCAAAGATTTGTACCGGCGGTTTTTTTTAGGGCTATAGATCCATCAAC
>CAXHUQ010000805.1:0-34832 GCA_964020085.1 Micromussa lordhowensis | reverse complement strand
GCCTGAATTTTTCCAAGACCAATAATTTCTATAAGACCAAGTGTCTTATAGAGTAACTTAAGCAGTGCTTACCTGAAGTTATACACTCCAAACTTTATATAGCATAACCAGGAAATGAAACTAGAATCTCTTGGCCACCTGTGGAAATATTTAGGCTCATGTCATCATATCACAGGAAAGCCCTTTGCAAGCAATTGCATCAATAATGGCACACTAGACAGCCTTTAAATCATAGTCAATGCCTGAAAACTGTGCTATCTCTACCTAGTATATAGCATGTTCTCCACTCAGCACAAGTCAAAGCCACTTGATACTAGGCATAAGAGTACAAAGAAACCACACCCAAACACCTTCACTTGGATTACGGGACAGGAACTCCAAATAGATATCCAAAATTAGGCACACTCCTGGAGATATTAGTACATAAAACCCTGTTGGGCTTAAAATTTTAATTTGGCTTCAACTTAATAACAAACTAGTTTGATTCTGACAGTTTTGCATATTTCTGATATACAACCCCAACCTCTGTCGAGAAAAGTCAAAGTCAAATTGAAATTGAAATCCAAAAAATCGAAATGGCTTAATCAAGTCAAGCTGGTTTGATAAAGTTTACAGACGAAAATAACTTAATAGCACCATATTAACAGACCCCATTTTCAAAACTCCAGGTAGATATAGATATATGTATTATAATAAGATAATGAATTGAAGACTTCATCAAAAACTACACTTTCATCCCAACAAGCCTGTTCCGTGATCTCTCACTCTTCAGGGGGATTTTAAAGACAATAATATTCATAGCCATGCTTTATACACTATAAAATTTACATACCACTAATTACTGTTGCAGAGAATTTGAAATGTCTAAATATTTAAATAAATGATAAACTAAGACATTTCTTAACTCTGGACTTAAAAATATTCTCATTTGTTCCATCAGGTGACATCTATAACAGCCTCAAGTGAGAAATCAGTCTTATAAAGTGTCATTTGGAGTGGCTCGACTAACAAAATGGCTATCAACTTGAAGTGCCAGCTTTCAAGCTGAAACGTTGCTTTCCAGTGGACGCCACAACTGATTCCCTGACCCGGATGCATCCACAAACAACCAAGTTCAGGCCAACTCTTAGATCAGATTTCCAGATCAACTAGGTGGCCTTGTCAAGTTTCCTCGCCTTGTTACCCTGCCAAAACAATTACCCCAGTTTGTCAACTCACCAAAATAAAATCATGTTTCACAATACAGTTTCCTCCTCTGACTTCCACCGCTGAACTATGAAAGGTTCATACCTGTAGAATGCAGAATCGGCTTAATTCAGCCTGTTTGGGCAGCCTTGAACTGAAAATGAAAAATGAAAGTCAAGGTAAATCCAGTCCAACAGACCCCAAAAGACGTTCCTGGATCAAATTTTGCAGGGTGATTGTATGGTGACTGTATGGTTTGCAAGAAAATTTTTTCACTAGGCGGGCTCGAGAACAAACGTATGTATGTTGGGCAGGTGTACGTGGCAGTAGTTCACCCCCCGTTGGGGGGAGAGGGGAGGGGCGTTTGACTCCAAAGTCAATTGCTTGGGGTGTGAATTTGGTGACTGTATGGTTTTGCAAGAAAATTGGCAGCAAGTCGAGAATAGTTGTGGAGAGGGTGTTTTTTCACTAGGCGGGCTCGAGAACAAACGTATGTATGTTGGGCAGGTGTACGTGGCAGTAGTTCACCCCCCGTTGGGGGGAGAGGGGAGGGGCGTTTGACTCCAAAGTCAATTGCTTGGGGTGTGAATTTGGTGACTGTATGGTTTTGCAAGAAAATTGGCAGCAAGTCGAGAATAGTTGTGGAGAGGGTGTTTTTTCACTAGGCGGGCTCGAGAACAAACGTATGTATGTTGGGCAGGTGTACGTGGCAGTAGTTCACCCCCCGTTGGGGGGAGAGGGGAGGGGCGTTTGACTCCAAAGTCAATTGCTTGGGGTGTGAATTTGGTGACTGTATGGTTTTGCAATAATAACGAATAATGTATGGTTTTTATATTGCTACTATTGTGCTTTACCTTCCATATTTTTCTATTGTGATGTATGTGTGTCCGTCCGACCTAAATTATCCTAAACAAATTGTAATGCTGCCTGCCTGCCCCTTTTAAGTTTTCAGTTATTTCAGGCAGCCAGACCCCGTTATATTATTTTATCTCTATCTATTTGAATAATTTATCTGCATGTATGTAAGTTTATGGGTAAATAAATTGTTGTTTTTGTTGTTACGAACCCTCGACTGTATGTGCCTCGGGTTTGCATAACTGTCTCGAATTCTCCCAGCCCTCCTCGTGTTTACATGAGGCTATATAAAGACGGAAAAAGTGCTCTATTGCTTAAATCGAAAGCAAATTATTACAGGACTATTAAATCTACCTTCCGATTGTGCTATATCATGCGATCCTGCGATGCTGGCATCAGGCAGGTCGTCAAATGGCGGCCAGCTTATCCATCGACGGCCCTCACGAACTTCTCTGCGACTCAAGACATTTTCCTCGGACAGCAAAAAGGGACATTTAGCGCTTTCAGGCGACTGAAATACTAACTAGCCAGCTTCCGTGATCTACAAGAAACACGTCCGCCATTTTGCTTATCAACCTCGTTCCCAGGCAGCGCTCGGAAATATTTGCCTGGAAATTTTTCCGGCCTGGAAAAATGAAATTACCAACTTCCTGATTTTTTATCACAAACTTAAATTGTGGCTTGCTACTGAAATCGATTGGCACAGATCTCAGTTTTTCAAGATTCTCTGACAAAATGATAGAATGCAAGACAGATCTCATCAAGTCACTAAACTGTTTATTGTGTCAATAAATTCTAAGAATGAAATAATACAATGCAATTACAATGCAACACACATCTTATGAGAATTGCCGACTTAATCGGACTTGAGAACCTGCATAACGAAGGCTTATCCCCGACTACCAGTAACGAGTATTATTCTCACGATATCATTCCTACGACTGATTAAACTATTCTGGGAGTACATGTAGTGACTTTCACCACTCAAAACATAAATTGTCGACGTTGGGAGAACATCGGCGTTGATCAAATTCCTTTTCACCTCTTCACACGTTGTTCCTCAGTTCCCACCATGCAATCCGAACGCTCCCTACCGGCTGACTTCGTCCGACGAGTCAAGCTCAGATGAATGAAAAATATTAGCTCGCAATAAAATTCCCTCAATAATATTGTTGCTACAACTGATCAGACTATTCTGGGAATAAAGATAAATTTACACCATAACATTACTGCCATTTTTCCTGCCGTGTATTTCGACCTTCAAATACGACGGGAATTTGCCAGTTAACCAAACTTGATTTGCACAGGTAATCACGCGGTTTCGAGTTCAATTTGGAATCAATTTCAGAAAAGCTGAAAGTGCAAATTAATTCCAAATTGAACGAGAAAAAACCCGTGAAAACACTTGCGCGAAGGATGTTTTGAACTCTCTTCTCAGTGTTTTCATGCGGAATGAGCTGAATTTCCGATGAATTCGAAAGATATATTTAATGCCAAAATTGTCAGAGAATTTGAGTCCTGATCGACAGAAAAAAGCAGTTTGACATCATTCATGATCAAGAAATCACAGCTAAAAACAGACTGGCTTCTCAGACAAAAAGCCAGTTCATAGCACATGTGAGTGACAATTATTCTAATACGTCAATGCAATTCTTCCCACCAGCTGACTTCACCAGAGCAATGCAGATCCGATGAATTCGAAAAGGTAATTTGAATGCCAAAATTGAGCCCGGGCCCCTAAAATTCCATCTCATCATTCCAGACATTTCGATTATTGTTTTCAAAAGACTAAAAACATGCAGACTCACCAGTCAATGTTGAGAGAATTTCAGTCCTGATCAACGGTCTTCCAATAAAATTCCTTCTCACTACTATGTCGACAGTGAATTTCAAGACCAAAAAAATGTTGTGAGGAACTGTCAGCTGGTAAGATAATTCTATTGAACTGCGATGAAGTTTAAAGTTAAAAGTACATGTCAGAGTCTCGTGGCTAGTCATTAATTCAAGTCATTAATTCAAGTTTCCTCAGACAACACGTCAATGCAATTTTTCCCACCAGCTGACTTCACCAGAGCAATGCAGATCCGATGAATTTCGAAAAGGTAATTTGAATGCCAAAATTGAGCCCGGGCCCCTAAAATTCCATCTCATCATTCCAGACATTTCGATTATTGTTTTCAAAAGACTAAAAACATGCAGACTCACCAGTCAATGTTGAGAGAATTTCAGTCCTGATCAACGGTCTTCCAATAAAATTCCTTCTCACTACTATGTCGACAGTGAATTTCAAGACCAAAAAAATGTTGTGAGGAACTGTCAGCTGGTAAGATAATTCTATTGAACTGCGATGAAGTTTAAAGTTAAAAGTACATGTCAGAGTCTCGTGGCTAGTCATTAATTCAAGTCATTAATTCAAGTTTCCTCAGACAACACGTCAATGCAATTTTTCCCACCAGCTGACTTCACCAGAGCAATGCAGATCCGATGAATTTCGAAAAGGTAATTTGAATGCCAAAATTGAGCCCGGGCCCCTAAAATTCCATCTCATCATTCCAGACATTTCGATTATTGTTTTCAAAAGACTAAAAACATGCAGACTCACCAGTCAATGTTGAGAGAATTTCAGTCCTGATCAACGGTCTTCCAATAAAATTCCTTCTCACTACTATGTCGACAGTGAATTTCAAGACCAAAAAAATGTTGTGAGGAACTGTCAGCTGGTAAGATAATTCTATTGAACTGCGATGAAGTTTAAAGTTAAAAGTACATGTCAGAGTCTCGTGGCTAGTCATTAATTCAAGTTTCCTCAGACAACACGTCAATGCAATTTTTCCCACCAGCTGACTTCACCATAGCAATGCAGATCCGATGAATTTCGAAAAGGTAATTTGAATGCCAAAATTGAGCCCGGGCCCCTAAAATTCCATCTCATCATTCCAGACATTTCGATTATTGTTTTCAAAAGACTAAAAACATGAGGACTCACCAGTCAATGTTGAGAGAATTTCAGTCCTGATCAACGGTCTTCCAATAAAATTCCTTCTCACTACTATGTCGACAGTGAATTTCAAGACCAAAAAAATGTTGTGAGGAACTGTCAGCTGGTAAGATAATTCTATTGAACTGCGATGAAGTTTAAAGTTAAAAGTACATGTCAGAGTCTCGTGGCTAGTCATTAATTCAAGTCATCAATTCAAGTTTCCTCAGACAACACGTCAATGCAATTTTTCCCACCAGCTGACTTCACCAGAGCAATGCAGATCCGATGAATTTCGAAAAGGTAATTTGAATGCCAAAATTGAGCCCGGGCCCCTAAAATTCCATCTCATCATTCCAGACATTTCGATTATTGTTTTCAAAAGACTAAAAACATGAGGACTCACCAGTCAATGTTGAGAGAATTTCAGTCCTGATCAACGGTCTTCCAATAAAATTCCTTCTCACTACTATGTCGACAGTGAATTTCAAGACCAAAAAAATGTTGTGAGGAACTGTCAGCTGGTAAGATAATTCTATTGAACTGCGATGAAGTTTAAAGTTAAAAGTACATGTCAGAGTCTCGTGGCTAGTCATTAATTCAAGTCATTAATTCAAGTTTCCTCAGACAACACGTCAATGCAATTTTTCCCACCAGCTGACTTCACCAGAGCAATGCAGATCCGATGAATTTCGAAAAGGTAATTTGAATGCCAAAATTGAGCCCGGGCCCCTAAAATTCCATCTCATCATTCCAGACATTTCGATTATTGTTTTCAAAAGACTAAAAACATGAGGACTCACCAGTCAATGTTGAGAGAATTTCAGTCCTGATCAACGGTCTTCCAATAAAATTCCTTCTCACTACTATGTTGACAGTGAATTTCAAGACCAAAAAAATGTTGTGAGGAACTGTCAGCTGGTAAGATAATTCTATTGAACTGCGATGAAGTTTAAAGTTAAAAGTACATGTCAGAGTCTCGTGGCTAGTCATTAATTCAAGTCATTAATTCAAGTTTCCTCAGACAACACGTCAATGCAATTTTTCCCACCAGCTGACTTCACCAGAGCAATGCAGATCCGATGAATTTCGAAAAGGTAATTTGAATGCCAAAATTGAGCCCGGGCCCCTAAAATTCCATCTCATCATTCCAGACATTTCGATTATTGTTTTCAAAAGACTAAAAACATGAGGACTCACCAGTCAATGTTGAGAGAATTTCAGTCCTGATCAACGGTCTTCCAATAAAATTCCTTCTCACTACTATTTCGACAAAAAAATGTTTTGAGGAACTGTCAGCTGGTAAGATAATTCTATTGAACTGCGATGAAGTTTAAAGTTAAAAGTACATGTCAGAGTCTAGTGGCTAGTCATCTGTGAGGGATTTGTGAATAGATCGCAAGCTGTTATTCAAACGATAAAGTCCCACTTTATTCCTGACAGGTGTCATTTCCACGGGTACGAGACAAGCGACATCTTCGATCCACTGTTCTCCATCTAATTCAAGTTTGAAATAGTTCTTGTAGGCTTTGTACCACAGCAGAGAAGCCTTACCATTTGCTAAGAAAGCATGGACCTGTCCAATCAAAATTTTGGGACTTCTCAGTGTGCTGTCTTCTTCAATCAGTCCTACAAATTGGGCCAGCTTTATGTTGGTAGTAGCTGGTGGCTGCACATGAGAAGTGTCAGTGGCTGTGGTTTCCATCACGCCTGGATTAGAGACAACGTCCTGGGCATATTCTCTTGCTACGCGAACAGCGCATTCTTTCCTTTCGTTGGCTGTTCGTCTATCGTATGTTTTCTCAGCCTGTTTCCTGGAATGACCTAAAGCAGAAGCCAGCGAAGCTTTGAGGGCATCTGAAGCGTCACTATTGAAAAAACAAAACACACCGCAATAAGCGTGGATGTTGCAGCTTGCATTTCTAGGAAATGTTTGTTCCATCATTTGTTTTTGACGCATCTGTCCTCTTACTGATGGTAGCTAAGTTCACTTTGACAATGTTGTGACGAAATTATCCGTCTATTACATTTGTATGAGCTACGCAGTTTTTCTCGTTCAATTTGAAGTTAATCTGCAGGAGTGAGTTTTTCAAAAGGGTGAGATTGCATGAGCCACTTAGGGTAATGCAAGTTCATTGCAAATTGAAAAAGACAAAGCATACGACTACTTAATAATGATATAAACATGCACGTGAAAACTTTCTCTTTTCTTTCAGCCAATAAGCGATAAACTCTAGTTCTGAAGCTTGTTGTGATGAAAATCTCCTAACCCTAAACAAAAGTGTACACTTTCTTCATGTTGGGCTTTCTACAAATAAAGAAGTCAACTATTCAATACTTACTCTCTGCCATAAGCCCAGGTCACAAATGAACTCCGAATCATGTTGATGGATACCACAGTCCCTGTCAGTTTCTGGAAAAGGTTCTTAATGTGGCTTGAAAAGGAGGAACTGCTAAACATTGCTCCATTTCTGTTCTGCAATGAAGCAAATAGAACCAAAGTTAGGGTGAATGTTGTTGTTTGTACATCTCAAGGAGAATGAGTGTAAGGACAATTCACCCCCAAGTGGGGTTAAGAAATACTGACATTCACCCCTGAATTTTGAAAGATTCATTCCTGTGGAATGAAGAATCGGGTAAATTCACCCGTCTAGACTGCCGAGAATGCTAATTTGAACTAAACCACCCCACAACTGAAAATGAAAATGAAACTCCGAGGCAATGTACCCCAACACAACCCAAAAAACATTCCTGCATCAAATTTGGCAGGGTGATTGGCCTTTATTACAAGTCCCCAACTTTTATTTTGAGGGTGAATGCGTGGTTTTTGGAGGTGACTTCAGGATTCTTGAAGATAAATCCCAGAAACTTGGCCACAGTTGCTCCAATAGCAGGGTTAGGGTTTAGATTTCTAGTAGAATCGGGGGTGAATTTGCCCTTTTAATCACACCTAATGGATTGACAGCAAGTTACTGCATTATAGCTTGAGACTACTTACCAGAAGCAAGATGTCGCCACTTTCTTTGCCAACCAATTGGGGACGGTGATTGTTCACAAAGTCGAGGAGTATTTTGCACAGCTCATGATCTGTCTATGGTCAGAAGAAAATGGTATGGATGAGTTTCCCTTTAAGTGCAACATCTTAGGAAGTATCGTGATATCATTAGAAAAATAATCACAGCATATGGGACTATGAAACAACTACTGGTTTATCCCAGAGAGAGAGAGAAAAAGAAACAAAAAACAACTGAATATTCGTACTAAATATCTGCTGCATTGTCTTACCTTCAGAGTAAGCTCCTGGCGGCCAAAGAACTTTGCAGTCTTATAGTTGTGGAAGTAAAGCGTGACCTCTTCTGATCCCTTCACCAAGAGGACATTCTTATCTTTGACCTGCGCAGGATGAAATTGTTGCCAGTTGGTTTGAATCTCTAGCGTGCGAACTTCGACGCCGCGGCCCGGCGGAATGAAAACATACATTGCCAAGATAACCAAGTCGCAGCATTCCCGGGCCTTATCTCTTTTGTTGACAGCCATCTCAAAGTAATCTCTCTGCACGCTGCACGCATTCACAATCTGTTCCCTGCAAAATGTTGCATAGTGATATTAGGCTGCAGTTATTCATACATGTAGGTTTCAGACATGGATACACAGAGGGTAGAGAGGACTACTCTATCCTCTTTTAAAATTAAATGACAAAGAAGTGAAACGTTTTTCAACAAAGTCTCAAGAGTTGGTTAATTTTCAATTCACTAAATTCTAATTACCCTCTGATGACAATCAGTAAGGTTTATACTGTTTACAATGTCAAAAATAGCTTTTAGTTAGAAACACGCACTTCCAAGTTTACAAAACATGTTTCGGATAATCAACATCCGTCGTCAGTTGCGAATACAGTTGCAGTGTCAAAAAATTACAACGAAAGTGTTAAATTGACATGGCCTCCTTAATTTTCAGTTGAAAGGACGCAGAGGTACTGTCAAGGATGGAAAAGGCATTCTCTCAGCACAAAGTTCTGCATGTTTTTGAGTCATAACTGTGCGAGTTCTTATGTGTGTTTCTACCTAAAAGTTATTTCATGTCTGTTGCCATTTGGCTTGGCCGTACGTTTTCGCAGGACAGGTGACACGTTAAAACTGCATGACAAGCTCTCCTGTCACCCAACACAAAGCAGTAAAATAATATTACTAGCGCTTACCAGTCAAGCCAACGGTTCAGAAGCGTCAGCTCTTCCTTAGTTTGAGGACGTTCGACATCGCCTTGACGCTGTAGAAGTGTTGCCTGTGTTCTTAGCTGCTTAATGACAGGGATGTCCTGGTAAACGGGTGCGCTCTCCCGGTGAAGGAATTTCGCAGGATACAGAAGCGAAGAGCAGTGGTTGGATATGGTGGCAGCTGACAAATTTCGTTGGTCCTGCAAAAGGAGAGAGAGAGAGAGAGAGAGAGAGAGAAAAAAAGCATTACACTGTTTATCAAGATTCAGGAAGTAGCCCTGAACAGTCAGTCGAAAACAATACCTAACAAGCTTTAATGGAAGAGGACGATTATGTTGGCACATCTTTTCTAATCGATAAATTTCAAAATAAATACTCAAAATAGCTTTGTCTAATTGCGATTTCTATTTCATCCATTTATTCATTTACCTACTTATTTACCTACTTATTTATTTATTTATTTATTTATTTGCTAGACGTGCATTTGTTTCATCTCTTTACTGGTATGTAACACTAACATTTGATTTACTCTTTAAACAGTCTTACTCGCTACCCGCCTAGATTAGCCTCAGCTATTTGCGGGTTAGCGTTGTTTTTGTAAAATTTTGTTGATTTAATAATAAACTTGAACTTGAACTTGAAACTTGAAAATAACTATCAAGTAGAGCAAAGAAAAAGGCCACAGCAGCAAAGCCAAGGTCCAAGATTTGGATGAAAAATTACAGAGCTGTACCAAAAATTGCGAAAATGACCCGTCGAAAGAAAACCTTGAAGAACTGGAATGTTTACAAGCAACAAGTATTTCTTAAATTTAGAAAAATCAAATAAGAAAAAAAAGCTGTGTACGGAAAATTGTTACAGGTGACGGAACAATTACAGCTAATCCCATGTTGTGCAAATCGAAATTGTAACAATGCAATAAGATTGTTTGGATTATTTCCCTGAGTAACAATAGGTTCCGGGTCTAAGTCGATATCACCTGAAGTAAATAACTTTGCCCTTGAAGCACAATAGCTATGATTTCATTTCTTACACTTCATATTGAACAACATGTACAAGTTCATCATCAAAGACAACTGACACTTGAGCGGCCCTTTTATGTTTCGCAGTTCTTGTTTTGAAAACAAACACAATCAAGAGCAAAATACAACTTTCACCCTTTTGCACGAGTGATTCCAACTGGTTTACATATACACATATTTCTGGTTTTGAGATAAAATTTTTTCTAATGCTGATCACTGTCAGTGGTAAATAAGTTCAGAATTTTCTTCCACGGTAATCTCGATGGTAGAATTGGGCATTCCGCAAAGTTTGGAAAAGTCAATATCAATTGGTTTACCGTCGACATATTGATTTGTTTACATCTGAGCGAGTGACACATATTCTGCCCCCTAACAATTAGTCGTTTCTACGCTCCGCGTATCCACGACTAAAAAAAAATTTTTTTGTTCAGTAAACATGCCTTAAACTGTTACAAGCTCAATTTTGTGGTCAAAAAAATGCAGGGCTCGACTCGTACACCGGGAAGTACGGTTTTAACAAGAATAACAATAGTTGTAAATATCACTTTTTAGAAGTGAAATTTTGACCTCACGTACTTGCAGGAAAACAAATTCTGCAGTCAATAAGATGAATTCACGCATCAGATACTGTAATCGATATACCCTGAAACACGACTGTGTCTGGCGTGCAAATTTCAGGCTGAAACGTTCGTTGAACTTTACAGTATGAACTGATTCCACAAATTTTTATAACGGAAACTGTGGTAGTTTCCGTTCAGAAAACACAATCTTTCTGAAGACTTTAGTCTCCTTTGAGCAGATGTTTACAAATGGATTTCAAAACTAGAAACATAAATGACACGTCACAACATGGCCGCTCAA
This sequence comes from Micromussa lordhowensis, assembly GCA_964020085.1. Lineage (NCBI taxonomy): Eukaryota > Metazoa > Cnidaria > Anthozoa > Scleractinia > Lobophylliidae > Micromussa > Micromussa lordhowensis. Next base: position 23,719 of record CAXHUQ010000805.1, on the reverse strand, counting down.
TTTCGGCCCAGTTCCCACGCAAACGTCAAAAAATTCATTACACGTCACCTTGAGAAAATCCAGATAAGATTCCAACAGAGACTGACGTAGGAAGACGTCGGGTTGCAGTATCACACCAGGGCGAGACCTCAAGAATCCAAGAAAGCCTAAGGGCATGAAAAGGGAAAATCAATTCGTTTGCACATCGTAAAATCGTTAAATTATTGAACAACACTGTGCGAGCGAAATAACTCAGACAATAAACTCACATAATATTCTTTCCTGGGTTTTCTGGTATGTCGATGTTGCCAAAGGTCTTGCTTGTCTTTCCAGCTGGACTGGACGAGTGAAGAAGGTTTTCAGTTCGCGCAGAAATGTCTGCATTTCCAGCGGCAATTGTCCAATGTCCAATGCATATGACTGTTTGCGAAGTTTGAATTCGGTCATGGGTACGACGCAGTTGCTTTCTTCTTCTGTTGATTCTTCTGGTTTTTCTTCTGTTGATTCTTCTGGATTTTCTGGTGATTCTTCTGGTTTTTCTGGTGATTCTTCTGCTGTCGTTTCTTCTGTGCACGTGGTTGCTCCTTCTTCGATCAGATCGTCGCAATCAACGTCTGTTTCTGTCTGCAACATGAAATTGCTCGTGCGTGGCCTCTTAGAAGGCGTTTGGAGCTGAATATCGGATTCATCTGAGCTCGACTCGTCTGAAGAAGTCAGCCGGTAGGAAACGATGGACTGCATGGCGCCGAGGGAAGAGGTGAAAAAGATCGAAGTTCACAGAGTTTTTCGTGGTCATTCGGTCAAAACAGAGATCCATTGACGAAATGGCTGACGGGAATTTTTTCATTCTCGTTCCCATATCCCTTTTTGAGGCCTCTAACCCAGGAGAGCTGGAAACTAGCAAAGGATCCAGCTCTTGTGGAGTGGGAAGAATTCAATTGTCAGCTCTCAGGCAATAATTCTAGCTTTTTTTTTGACCGAAACGTCGCTTTCTGTTATGTAAGGCGGGTATTTTAAGCTTTCGAGTGCAAATATTTTGAAGCCAATATTGTCCACTTTTCATGCATTTCTCACTTTACCAAACAAAGCTTTAAAGCGCGAAAAAGGTACCCTTTTTTCAGGTTGAAGCGATCTCTTTAAAAGCGCGGAAAAGGTACCTTATTCTGCGGTTAAAAATCTTTTTTTTTTCTTAAAAGGTACCTTTTTTAACTTTTCAACTAATCGACTCGCATTAACAAATAAGGTAACAATTTTGCATTTGTTCTATGAGAAATAAATGCAGAAAGTTTATTTTTCTGCTCTTTTCAATTAGCAGAGTTGATCTTTTTGTAAAAAAAGCAGAATTGCCGGAATCATTCTATGACTGACCGCTGCGTATTTTGTTAGTCCACAAGGGAAGTCATAGTGGACTCACAAAAAAAATTCTAATTAACTCTGGTTTCGTTCGATTTTTCTGAAATTTTAACACAATAAAGATGGATTGCTAAGAAACATATTTAGTCTTTGCCGATGTATAGTAGCTATTAACTCTAAAGAGATATATCGCTTCGAAGTCGGTGATTTGAAGTCGTTGGATTCGAACGAAGAGAATACTAAATACGCTAAAAAGGTGTTGAGTGAGGGCTATGGACTCAGTGAAAGGTTCCAGCAATTCTACTTTTCTAGAAAAAGATCAACTCTTCCACTTGAAAAGAGCAGAAAATTTAACTTTCCGCATTAATTTTTAGCGATCTCTTTAAAAGCGCGGAAAAGGTACCTTATTCTGCGGTTAAAAACGTTCCTGGATGAAAAGCGGACAATATTGACGCTAAAATATTTTCATCCGAAAGCTTAAAATGCCCGCTTTTTTTTTCTTACCTTCGTACAGGTGACTAACAAGAAAACGTACAACAGAAGGTCCTAATACTGAAATGTTGAACAGCGATATTTAAACAAGTGCTCAGTTATAAGGTAAAGTTTCGCACTTGTGAAATGATGGTACACGTTCTGTCTGTGTGTCCTGTCCTTTGGATTGTTACTAGAAATCGCTCTGAATTCTTCTAAAGTATATAACTATGCGTTATATGACCGGTTTACAAAATTCAATTGGTAATTGTATCATAGAAAAAACGCGCTTCGAATAGTCATGTTTTGCTTATCATGGAATACGGCTAAGTGTCCTACTTTGAAACACGCGAGTAACTTTCCTTGTGAAATATTTAACTTAAGCACTTCATATTAGGCAGGCGATAACGATGAACAGTTCTAAACAAGTACTGGGAATTTTGTTGTCAAACTTTAAAAAATGAGGAAGATAGAGCATTCTGAAAATGTCTTATGAAAACTTGACGATATTTAGGGCATGCGCAGTACTTTATCAAAGACAGTGACAACTTCTGCGTATATTGAATAGGTAAATATCATGCACAGTTTTTCTGTTTCAAAGCATTTGTCAATTGCTCTACGATTTTCAAAGTTACGACTATCGTAAAATAAGAAGAAATGTATGAAAAAATTCGGTACATGCGCAGTAACGACAAATTCAACGTACGCGCCTCAAATTGTGCACACTGTAAACTTAGACAGAAACAAACAACTTGTGTAAATTTTGTAGTAAAACGTTAAAAACACATGAAAAGGCAGTATTTTGAAATTTTAAGACAATGTATTGGAAAATTACGATGTTTAGAGCATGCGCAGTAACTACCAATTGAACGTACGAACATGAAATTGTGCACACTGTAAACTTAGACACAGGCAAACAACTTGTATAAATTTTGTGGTTAAAAAGTAAAAACACACGAAAATATAATACTTTGAAATTTGAAGAGAATGTATGGGGAAATGTTTATTGAAAAATGCAGCACATGCGCAGTAATGACCAATTGAACGTACGAAAATGACATTATACACACTGTAAACTTCGACACAGACAAACAACTTGTATAAATTTTGTGGCTAAAAGGTAAAAAGACACGGAAATATAATACTTTGAAATTTTAAGACAATCGATGGGAAAGTGTTTGCGCGGGAACTGTTGTGTGCACATTCCACGTTCCGTTCTTATAGGATTTAAAATGCTTACAAGGGGGAACAAACTCTTAATTGTGCAAGGAATAAGTCTTACCCGTCCAAGGAGCGAATTTTCTGATTCAGAAGTGCAGCTTATGCGAAATAAATTGAAATCGAGTTCGGCAATTTCAAGTGTTCGCCGCGCGCGTGAATTTTGTAAAATGAGCATAGTTAACTCGAAGTGTAATATTTCCTCTAAAAAGCAGGTATACAACTATATTCTTCCGTATAAGCAAACCCTACAGAATCTAGTACACTGAAAATCTGAATTCTCTTTTCAAGTATACACTATAACTGTGTACTGAAATGTTGAACAGCCATATTTAAACAAGTGCTCAGTTATAAGGTGAAGTTTCGCACTTGTGAAATGATGGTACACGTTCTGTCTGTGTGTCCTGTCCTTTGGATTGTTACTAGAAATCGCTCTGAATTCTTCTAAAGTATATAACTATGCGTTATATGACCGGTTTACAAAATTCAATTGGTAATTGTATCATAGAAAAAACGCGCTTCGAATAGTCATGTTTTGCTTATCATGGAATACGGCTAAGTGTCCTACTTTGAAACACGCGAGTAACTTTCCTTGTGAAATATTTAACTTAAGCACTTCATATTAGGCAGGCGATAACGATGAACAGTTCTAAACAAGTACTGGGAATTTTGTTGTCAAACTTTAAAAAATGAGGAAACGCGGAAGCGCGGAAACGCGGAAACGCGGAAGCTCATAGACATAAATTCTCACCGGAGTGTACATTTTCGAAATCCGAGTAGATACATATACAGTCATACCTCTATCACACGTACACCGAAAGGACAGAGCGAGGTGTCCCTATTTGAGAGGTTTCTATTTTGCAGGTCATTATTATAATCACATCTCTTAAACGAAAATGGTGATCTATCATTTCAATTTTATTTTCCGAAACAGTGCTTGGTAGAGAACATTCAGGTAAATTTTCAAAAAAACTCATCGCTAAATTTTATTTCTCAGGAATCACCTTAAATGGCGCCGAGTGGATCCCTTAGGCAAAAGTTTTGACTAATTAACTCTGGTTTCGTTCGATTTTTCTGAAATTTTAACACAATAAAGATGGATTGCTAAGAAACATATTTAGTCTTTGCCGATGTATAGTAGCTATTAACTCTAAAGAGATATATCGCTTCGAAGTCGGTGATTTGAAGTCGTTGGATTCGAACGAAGAGAATACTAAATACGCTAAAAAGGTGTTGAGTGAGGGCTATGGACTCAGTGAAAGGTTCCAGCAATTCTACTTTTCTAGAAAAAGATCAACTCTTCCACTTGAAAAGAGCAGAAAATTTAACTTTCCGCATTAATTTTTAGCGATCTCTTTTAAGACAATCGATGGGAAAGTGTTTGCGCGGGAACTGTTGTGTGCACATTCCACGTTCCGTTCTTATAGGATTTAAAATGCTTACAAGGGGGAACAAACTCTTAATTGTGCAAGGAATAAGTCTTACCCGTCCAAGGAGCGAATTTTCTGATTCAGAAGTGCAGCTTATGCGAAATAAATTGAAATCGAGTTCGGCAATTTCAAGTGTACGGCGCGCGCGTGAATTTTGTAAAATGAGCATAGTTAACTCGAAGTGTAATATTTCCTCTAAAAAGCAGGTATACAACTATATTCTTCCGTATAAGCAAACCCTAAAGAATCTAGTACACTGAAAATCTGAATTCTCTTTTCAAGTATACACTATAACTGTGTACTGAAATGTTGAACAGCGATATTTAAACAAGTACTCAGTTATAAGGTGAAGTTTCGCACTTGTGAAATGATGGTACACGTTCTGTCTGGTGTCCTGTCCTTTGGATTGTTACTAGAAATCGCTCTGAATTCTTCTAAAGTATATAACTATGCGTTATATGACCGGTTTACAAAATTCAATTGGTAATTGTATCATAGAAAAAACGCGCTTCGAATAGTCATGTTTTGCTTATCATGGAATACGGCTAAGTGTCCTACTTTGAAACACGCGAGTAACTTTCCTTGTGAAATATTTAACTTAAGCACTTCATATTAGGCAGGCGATAACGATGAACAGTTCTAAACAAGTACTGGGAATTTTGTTGTCAAACTTTAAAAAATGAGGAAACGCGGAAGCGCGGAAACGCGGAAGCTCATAGACATAAATTCTCACCGGAGTGTACATTTTCGAAATCCGAGTAGATACATATACAGTCATACCTCTATCACACGTACACCGAAAGGACAGAGCGAGGTGTCCCTATTTGAGAGGTTTCTATTTTGCAGGTCATTATTATAATCACATCTCTTAAACGAAAATGGTGATCTATCATTTTAATTTTATTTTCCGAAACAGTGCTTGGTAGAGAACATTCAGGTAAATTTTCAAAAAAAATCATCGCTAAATTTTATTTCTCAGGAATCACCTTAAATGGCGCCGAGTGGATCCCTTAGGCAAAAGTTTTGACTAGATGATGGGATGCAAAAGAGAGAAAACACTTATTTGCGCTAATATTCAAGTCATTACTGCACTTTTCAATAACATGCGGACTCTAAAACATTTTTAGAGCATGGCATAATGGCTCATAGCCCATGATCGCTAAGCCAATGAAAACTCTTGAATATTAAATTATTTGCAGATAAAAAATACTAAAAAGGCAAACTGTCAGAATCAAACAAGACTCTTCAGGGGATTTAATGACAATAATATTCATAACCATGCTTTATATACTATAAAATTTACATAATTACCATTTGAAATGTCTAAATGGCAAGGTTTGGGCTAGAGGCTTAAGATAAAATTCGGTAAATGCTGAAAGGTTTTCAATGGCGGTGCGCAGCACGATGTAATGAGTCGAAGGGGATTCCCCTGGATGGGTTTTGATGGTTCCAAAAGCCTTGTCAGGCTTGGCATTGCCATTGACAACCCAATTAGCAATTTCTTCTTATATATATAGAAATATATAAAGGTAGAATAAACAGAAGAAGATGCGAACTTTTCTCTTTGTGGTCTTTAATACATGGACGTTTCGCCCGTTCGGGCTTCTTCAGCACTTACAAAATCGATACTTGGATGTTGGTTAACCAACATCGTTTACACATCTATAGAAAAATATAAATATAAAAATATAAAAACATATATGTATATACACACATATAACTTAACTTAACTTATTATATTAAATTATTTCCAGATAAAAAATAACTGTCAGAATCAAACTAGTTTGTTATTCAGTTGGAGCTAAAGAAAATTTTAAGCCCAACAGGGTTTTATGTTCTAATATCTATAGGAGTGTGGCTAATTTTGGATACCTATTTGGCGTTCCTGGCCCTTAATCCAAGGGAAGTTGATGGGGTGTGGTTTCTTTGTACTTGTATCCATAGTATCAAGTCAGTCTGACTTGTGCTGAGTGAAGAACATGCTATATACTTAGTAGAATTAGCATAGCTTTCAGGCATTGACTATGATTTTAAGGCAGTTTAGTGTCCAATGATTGAGGCAATATTTAAATAAACAATAAACTTATTTGATTGTACCATTACTACTTGGATAACCCAGTAACTCTAGAGCTGAGACAAAAGTCCCGACTTGTGGAAGGGATGCCGCTTTCCGGTGGATGTCACAAATGATTCCCTGACAACTCAAGAACAGGATCCATCCACAAAGACCAAGTTCCGGAATCAACTTACTAACTCTTGGTTTAGATTTCCAGATCACCAGTAGGAGACCTTCTTTGTCAAGCTTCCATGCCACACCCTGTCAAAACAAGACCTCAAAACCAGAGAGATATCACAGTTGTCAGGATTTGACTATCATTATTGTACAACGAAATTTATTTAGTTGATAAAATCCTTTCAGACATCACATCAACTATAAATAAAAGCTAACATAAAAAATATATCTATATGTACATATGCATAACTTAAATAAAAGTAGCTGTATCAAGGTAACAAGATAAATGAATGAAAATTTATAATTAATATTTATTGAGGCAATTTCTTGCAAAGGGCTTTCATGTGATATGATGTCATCAGCCTGAATTTTTCCACAGAAGGGAGGACAAGAGATTCTATTGTCAATTTCTGCTTATGCTAGATCAAGTGTGGAGTGTAGAACTTGAAGTAAGCACTGCTGAGTTACTCCATAAGACACTGGGCTTTACTGGGCCCGTTGGACATGGTTGGACCTGGTTTTCGAAACATATATAATAAGATAATGAATGATAAGATAATGAATTGAAGACTTCATCAAAGACTACACTTTCATCCCAACAAGCCTGTTAGGTGATCTCTCACTCTTCAGGGGGATTTTAGAGACAATAATATTCATAGCCATGCTTTATACACTATACAATTTACATACCGGTAATTACTGTTGCAGAGAATTTGAAATGTCTAAATATTTAAATAAACAATAAACTTATTTGATTGTACCATTACTACTTGGATAACCCAGTAACTCTAGAGCTGAGACATGCCAAAAGTCCCGACTTGCGGAAGGGATGCCGCTTTCCGGTGGAGGTCACAAATGATTCCCTGACAACTCAAGAACAGGATCCATCCACAAAGACCAAGTTCCGGAATCAACTTACCAACTCTTGGTTTACATTTCCAGATCACCAGTAGGAGACCTTCTTTGTCAAGCTTCCATACCACACCCTGTCAAAACAAGACCTCAAAACCAGAGAGATATCACAGTTGTCAGGATTTGACTATCATTATTGTACAACTAAATTTATTTAGTTGATAAAATCCTTTCAGACATCACATCAACTATAAATAAAAGCTAACATAAAAAATATATCTATATGTACATATGCATAACTTAAATAAAAGTAGCTGTATCAAGGTAACAAGATAAATGAATGAAAATTTATAATTAATATTTATTGAGGCAATTTCTTGCAAAGGGCTTTCATGTGATATGATGTCATCAGCCTGAATTTTTCCACAGAAGGGAGGACAAGAGATTCTATTGTCAATTTCTGCTTATGCTAGATCAAGTGTGGAGTGTAGAACTTGAAGTAAGCACTGCTGAGTTACTCCATAAGACACTGGGCTTTACTGGGCCCGTTGGACATGGTTGGACCTGGTTTTCGAAACATATATAATAAGATAATGAATGATAAGATAATGAATTGAAGACTTCATCGAAGACTACACTTTCATCCCAACAAGCCTGTTAGGTGATCTATCACTCTTCAGGGGGATTTTAAAGACAATAATATTCATAGCCATGCTTTGTACACTATACAATTGACATACCGGTAATTACTGCCGCAGAGAATTTGAAATGTCTAAATATTTAAATAAACAATAAACTCATTTGATTGTACCATTACTACTTGGATAACTTAGTAACTCTAGAGCTGATACATGCAAAAACTCCCGACTTGTGGAAGGGATACCGCTTCTTTCCGGTGGATGTCACAAATGATTCCCTGACAACTCAAGAACAGGATCCATCCACGAAGACCAAGTTCCGGAATCAACTTCCCAACTCTTGGGTTAGATTCCAGATCACCACTAGGAGGCCTTCTTTGTCAAGCTTCCTTGCCATACTCTGTCAAAACAAGACCTCCAAAACCAGAGAGATAGCACAGTTGTCAGGATTTGACTATGATTAAGACAGTTTAGTGTGCTATTATTGTACAACTACATTTATTTAGTTGATAAAATCCTTTCAGACATCACATCAACAATAAATAAAAGCTAACATAAAAAATATATCTATACGTACATATGCATAACTTACATAAAAGTAAATATATCAAGGTAGCAAGATAAATGAATGAAAATTTATAATTAATATTATAATTATAATTATATTGAGGCAATTGATTGCAAAGGGCTTTCATGTGATATGATACCATGAGCCTGAAATTTTCCAAGACCAATAATTTCTATAAGACCAAGTGTCTTATAGAGTAACTTAAGCAGTGCTTACCTGAAGTTATACACTCCAAACTTTATATAGCATAACCAGGAAATGAAACTAGAATCTCTTGGCCACCTGTGGAAATATTTAGGCTCATGTCATCATATCACAGGAAAGCCCTTTGCAAGCAATTGCATCAATAATGGCACACTAGACAGCCTTTAAATCATAGTCAATGCCTGAAAACTGTGCTATCTCTACCTAGTATATAGCATGTTCTCCACTCAGCACAAGTCAAAGCCACTTGATACTAGGCATAAGAGTACAAAGAAACCACACCCAAACACCTTCACTTGGATTACGGGACAGGAACTCCAAATAGATATCCAAAATTAGGCACACTCCTGGAGATATTAGTACATAAAACCCTGTTGGGCTTAAAATTTTAATTTGGCTTCAACTTAATAACAAACTAGTTTGATTCTGACAGTTTTGCATATTTCTGATATACAACCCCAACCTCTGTCGAGAAAAGTCAAAGTCAAATTGAAATTGAAATCCAAAAAATCGAAATGGCTTAATCAAGTCAAAGCTGGTTTGATAAAGTTTACAGACGAAAATAACTTAATAGCACCATATTAACAGACCCCATTTTCAAAACTCAGGTAGATATAGATATATGTATTATAATAAGATAATGAATTGAAGACTTCATCAAAAACTACACTTTCATCCCAACAAGCCTGTTCCGTGATCTCTCACTCTTCAGGGGGATTTTAAAGACAATAATATTCATAGCCATGCTTTATACACTATAAAATTTACATACCACTAATTACTGTTGCAGAGAATTTGAAATGTCTAAATATTTAAATAAATGATAAACTAAGACATTTCTTAACTCTGGACTTAAAAATATTCTCATTTGTTCCATCAGGTGACATCTATAACAGCCTCAAGTGAGAAATCAGTCTTATAAAGTGTCATTTGGAGTGGCTCGACTAACAAAATGGCTATCAACTTGAAGTGCCAGCTTTCAAGCTGAAACGTTGCTTTCCAGTGGACGCCACAACTGATTCCCTGACCCGGATGCATCCACAAACAACCAAGTTCAGGCCAACTCTTAGATCAGATTTCCAGATCAACTAGGTGGCCTTGTCAAGTTTCCTCGCCTTGTTACCCTGCCAAAACAATTACCCCAGTTGTCAACTCACCAAAATAAAATCATGTTTCACAATACAGTTTCCTCTCTGACTTCCACCGCTGAACTATGAAAGGTTCATACCTGTAGAATGCAGAATCGGCTTAATTCAGCCTGTTTGGGCAGCCATGAACTGAAAATGAAAAATGAAAGTCAAGGTAAATCCAGTCCAACAGACCCAAAAGACGTTCCTGGATCAAATTTTGCAGGGTGATTGTATGGTGACTGTATGGTTTGCAAGAAAATTTTTTCACTAGGCGGGCTCGAGAACAAACGTATGTATGTTGGGCAGGTGTACGTGGCAGTAGTTCACCCCCCGTTGGGGGGAGAGGGGAGGGGCGTTTGACTCCAAAGTCAATTGCTTGGGGTGTGAATTTGGTGACTGTATGGTTTTGCAAGAAAATTGGCAGCAAGTCGAGAATAGTTGTGGAGAGGGTGTTTTTTCACTAGGCGGGCTCGAGAACAAACGTATGTATGTTGGGCAGGTGTACGTGGCAGTAGTTCACCCCCCGTTGGGGGGAGAGGGGAGGGGCGTTTGACTCCAAAGTCAATTGCTTGGGGTGTGAATTTGGTGACTGTATGGTTTTGCAAGAAAATTGGCAGCAAGTCGAGAATAGTTGTGGAGAGGGTGTTTTTTCACTAGGCGGGCTCGAGAACAAACGTATGTATGTTGGGCAGGTGTACGTGGCAGTAGTTCACCCCCCGTTGGGGGGAGAGGGGAGGGGCGTTTGACTCCAAAGTCAATTGCTTGGGGTGTGAATTTGGTGACTGTATGGTTTTGCAATAATAACGAATAATGTATGGTTTTTATATTGCTACTATTGTGCTTTACCTTCCATATTTTTCTATTGTGATGTATGTGTGTCCGTCCGACCTAAATTATCCTAAACAAATTGTAATGCTGCCTGCCTGCCCCTTTTAAGTTTTCAGTTATTTCAGGCAGCCAGACCCCGTTATATTATTTTATCTCTATCTATTTGAATAATTTATCTGCATGTATGTAAGTTTATGGGGTAAATAAATTGTTGTTTTTGTTGTTACGAACCCTCGACTGTATGTGCCTCGGGTTTGCATAACTGTCTCGAATTCTCCCAGCCCTCCTCGTGTTTACATGAGGCTATATAAAGACGGAAAAAGTGCTCTATTGCTTAAATCGAAAGCAAATTATTACAGGACTATTAAATCTACCTTCCGATTGTGCTATATCATGCGATCCTGCGATGCTGGCATCAGGCAGGTCGTCAAATGGCGGCCAGCTTATCCATCGACGGCCCTCACGAACTTCTCTGCGACTCAAGACATTTTCCTCGGACAGCAAAAAGGGACATTTAGCGCTTTCAGGCGACTGAAATACTAACTAGCCAGCTTCCGTGATCTACAAGAAACACGTCCGCCATTTTGCTTATCAACCTCGTTCCCAGGCAGCGCTCGGAAATATTTGCCTGGAAATTTTTCCGGCCTGGAAAAATGAAATTACCAACTTCCTGATTTTTTATCACAAACTTAAATTGTGGCTTGCTACTGAAATCGATTGGCACAGATCTCAGTTTTTCAAGATTCTCTGACAAAATGATAGAATGCAAGACAGATCTCATCAAGTCACTAAACTGTTTATTGTGTCAATAAATTCTAAGAATGAAATAATACAATGCAATTACAATGCAACACACATCTTATGAGAATTGCCGACTTAATCGGACTTGAGAACCTGCATAACGAAGGCTTATCCCCGACTACCAGTAACGAGTATTATTCTCACGATATCATTCCTACGACTGATTAAACTATTCTGGGAGTACATGTAGTGACTTTCACCACTCAAAACATAAATTGTCGACGTTGGGAGAACATCGGCGTTGATCAAATTCCTTTTCACCTCTTCACACGTTGTTCCTCAGTTCCCACCATGCAATCCGAACGCTCCCTACCGGCTGACTTCGTCCGACGAGTCAAGCTCAGATGAATGAAAAATATTAGCTCGCAATAAAATTCCCTCAATAATATTGTTGCTACAACTGATCAGACTATTCTGGGAATAAAGATAAATTTACACCATAACATTACTGCCATTTTTCCTGCCGTGTATTTCGACCTTCAAATACGACGGGAATTTGCCAGTTAACCAAACTTGATTTGCACAGGTAATCACGCGGTTTCGAGTTCAATTTGGAATCAATTTCAGAAAAGCTGAAAGTGCAAATTAATTCCAAATTGAACGAGAAAAAACCCGTGAAAACACTTGCGCGAAGGATGTTTTGAACTCTCTTCTCAGTGTTTTCATGCGGAATGAGCTGAATTTCCGATGAATTCGAAAGATATATTTAATGCCAAAATTGTCAGAGAATTTGAGTCCTGATCGACAGAAAAAAGCAGTTTGACATCATTCATGATCAAGAAATCACAGCTAAAAACAGACTGGCTTCTCAGACAAAAAGCCAGTTCATAGCACATGTGAGTGACAATTATTCTAATACGTCAATGCAATTCTTCCCACCAGCTGACTTCACCAGAGCAATGCAGATCCGATGAATTCGAAAAGGTAATTTGAATGCCAAAATTGAGCCCGGGCCCCTAAAATTCCATCTCATCATTCCAGACATTTCGATTATTGTTTTCAAAAGACTAAAAACATGCAGACTCACCAGTCAATGTTGAGAGAATTTCAGTCCTGATCAACGGTCTTCCAATAAAATTCCTTCTCACTACTATGTCGACAGTGAATTTCAAGACCAAAAAAATGTTGTGAGGAACTGTCAGCTGGTAAGATAATTCTATTGAACTGCGATGAAGTTTAAAGTTAAAAGTACATGTCAGAGTCTCGTGGCTAGTCATTAATTCAAGTCATTAATTCAAGTTTCCTCAGACAACACGTCAATGCAATTTTTCCCACCAGCTGACTTCACCAGAGCAATGCAGATCCGATGAATTTCGAAAAGGTAATTTGAATGCCAAAATTGAGCCCGGGCCCCTAAAATTCCATCTCATCATTCCAGACATTTCGATTATTGTTTTCAAAAGACTAAAAACATGCAGACTCACCAGTCAATGTTGAGAGAATTTCAGTCCTGATCAACGGTCTTCCAATAAAATTCCTTCTCACTACTATGTCGACAGTGAATTTCAAGACCAAAAAAATGTTGTGAGGAACTGTCAGCTGGTAAGATAATTCTATTGAACTGCGATGAAGTTTAAAGTTAAAAGTACATGTCAGAGTCTCGTGGCTAGTCATTAATTCAAGTCATTAATTCAAGTTTCCTCAGACAACACGTCAATGCAATTTTTCCCACCAGCTGACTTCACCAGAGCAATGCAGATCCGATGAATTTCGAAAAGGTAATTTGAATGCCAAAATTGAGCCCGGGCCCCTAAAATTCCATCTCATCATTCCAGACATTTCGATTATTGTTTTCAAAAGACTAAAAACATGCAGACTCACCAGTCAATGTTGAGAGAATTTCAGTCCTGATCAACGGTCTTCCAATAAAATTCCTTCTCACTACTATGTCGACAGTGAATTTCAAGACCAAAAAAATGTTGTGAGGAACTGTCAGCTGGTAAGATAATTCTATTGAACTGCGATGAAGTTTAAAGTTAAAAGTACATGTCAGAGTCTCGTGGCTAGTCATTAATTCAAGTTTCCTCAGACAACACGTCAATGCAATTTTTCCCACCAGCTGACTTCACCATAGCAATGCAGATCCGATGAATTTCGAAAAGGTAATTTGAATGCCAAAATTGAGCCCGGGCCCCTAAAATTCCATCTCATCATTCCAGACATTTCGATTATTGTTTTCAAAAGACTAAAAACATGAGGACTCACCAGTCAATGTTGAGAGAATTTCAGTCCTGATCAACGGTCTTCCAATAAAATTCCTTCTCACTACTATGTCGACAGTGAATTTCAAGACCAAAAAAATGTTGTGAGGAACTGTCAGCTGGTAAGATAATTCTATTGAACTGCGATGAAGTTTAAAGTTAAAAGTACATGTCAGAGTCTCGTGGCTAGTCATTAATTCAAGTCATCAATTCAAGTTTCCTCAGACAACACGTCAATGCAATTTTTCCCACCAGCTGACTTCACCAGAGCAATGCAGATCCGATGAATTTCGAAAAGGTAATTTGAATGCCAAAATTGAGCCCGGGCCCCTAAAATTCCATCTCATCATTCCAGACATTTCGATTATTGTTTTCAAAAGACTAAAAACATGAGGACTCACCAGTCAATGTTGAGAGAATTTCAGTCCTGATCAACGGTCTTCCAATAAAATTCCTTCTCACTACTATGTCGACAGTGAATTTCAAGACCAAAAAAATGTTGTGAGGAACTGTCAGCTGGTAAGATAATTCTATTGAACTGCGATGAAGTTTAAAGTTAAAAGTACATGTCAGAGTCTCGTGGCTAGTCATTAATTCAAGTCATTAATTCAAGTTTCCTCAGACAACACGTCAATGCAATTTTTCCCACCAGCTGACTTCACCAGAGCAATGCAGATCCGATGAATTTCGAAAAGGTAATTTGAATGCCAAAATTGAGCCCGGGCCCCTAAAATTCCATCTCATCATTCCAGACATTTCGATTATTGTTTTCAAAAGACTAAAAACATGAGGACTCACCAGTCAATGTTGAGAGAATTTCAGTCCTGATCAACGGTCTTCCAATAAAATTCCTTCTCACTACTATGTTGACAGTGAATTTCAAGACCAAAAAAATGTTGTGAGGAACTGTCAGCTGGTAAGATAATTCTATTGAACTGCGATGAAGTTTAAAGTTAAAAGTACATGTCAGAGTCTCGTGGCTAGTCATTAATTCAAGTCATTAATTCAAGTTTCCTCAGACAACACGTCAATGCAATTTTTCCCACCAGCTGACTTCACCAGAGCAATGCAGATCCGATGAATTTCGAAAAGGTAATTTGAATGCCAAAATTGAGCCCGGGCCCCTAAAATTCCATCTCATCATTCCAGACATTTCGATTATTGTTTTCAAAAGACTAAAAACATGAGGACTCACCAGTCAATGTTGAGAGAATTTCAGTCCTGATCAACGGTCTTCCAATAAAATTCCTTCTCACTACTATTTCGACAAAAAAATGTTTTGAGGAACTGTCAGCTGGTAAGATAATTCTATTGAACTGCGATGAAGTTTAAAGTTAAAAGTACATGTCAGAGTCTAGTGGCTAGTCATCTGTGAGGGATTTGTGAATAGATCGCAAGCTGTTATTCAAACGATAAAGTCCCACTTTATTCCTGACAGGTGTCATTTCCACGGGTACGAGACAAGCGACATCTTCGATCCACTGTTCTCCATCTAATTCAAGTTTGAAATAGTTCTTGTAGGCTTTGTACCACAGCAGAGAAGCCTTACCATTTGCTAAGAAAGCATGGACCTGTCCAATCAAAATTTTGGGACTTCTCAGTGTGCTGTCTTCTTCAATCAGTCCTACAAATTGGGCCAGCTTTATGTTGGTAGTAGCTGGTGGCTGCACATGAGAAGTGTCAGTGGCTGTGGTTTCCATCACGCCTGGATTAGAGACAACGTCCTGGGCATATTCTCTTGCTACGCGAACAGCGCATTCTTTCCTTTCGTTGGCTGTTCGTCTATCGTATGTTTTCTCAGCCTGTTTCCTGGAATGACCTAAAGCAGAAGCCAGCGAAGCTTTGAGGGCATCTGAAGCGTCACTATTGAAAAAACAAAACACACCGCAATAAGCGTGGATGTTGCAGCTTGCATTTCTAGGAAATGTTTGTTCCATCATTTGTTTTTGACGCATCTGTCCTCTTACTGATGGTAGCTAAGTTCACTTTGACAATGTTGTGACGAAATTATCCGTCTATTACATTTGTATGAGCTACGCAGTTTTTCTCGTTCAATTTGAAGTTAATCTGCAGGAGTGAGTTTTTCAAAAGGGTGAGATTGCATGAGCCACTTAGGGTAATGCAAGTTCATTGCAAATTGAAAAAGACAAAGCATACGACTACTTAATAATGATATAAACATGCACGTGAAAACTTTCTCTTTTCTTTCAGCCAATAAGCGATAAACTCTAGTTCTGAAGCTTGTTGTGATGAAAATCTCCTAACCCTAAACAAAAGTGTACACTTTCTTCATGTTGGGCTTTCTACAAATAAAGAAGTCAACTATTCAATACTTACTCTCTGCCATAAGCCCAGGTCACAAATGAACTCCGAATCATGTTGATGGATACCACAGTCCCTGTCAGTTTCTGGAAAAGGTTCTTAATGTGGCTTGAAAAGGAGGAACTGCTAAACATTGCTCCATTTCTGTTCTGCAATGAAGCAAATAGAACCAAAGTTAGGGTGAATGTTGTTGTTTGTACATCTCAAGGAGAATGAGTGTAAGGACAATTCACCCCCAAGTGGGGTTAAGAAATACTGACATTCACCCCTGAATTTTGAAAGATTCATTCCTGTGGAATGAAGAATCGGGTAAATTCACCCGTCTAGACTGCCGAGAATGCTAATTTGAACTAAACCACCCCACAACTGAAAATGAAAATGAAACTCCGAGGCAATGTACCCCAACACAACCCAAAAAACATTCCTGCATCAAATTTGGCAGGGTGATTGGCCTTTATTACAAGTCCCCAACTTTTATTTTGAGGGTGAATGCGTGGTTTTTGGAGGTGACTTCAGGATTCTTGAAGATAAATCCCAGAAACTTGGCCACAGTTGCTCCAATAGCAGGGTTAGGGTTTAGATTTCTAGTAGAATCGGGGGTGAATTTGCCCTTTTAATCACACCTAATGGATTGACAGCAAGTTACTGCATTATAGCTTGAGACTACTTACCAGAAGCAAGATGTCGCCACTTTCTTTGCCAACCAATTGGGGACGGTGATTGTTCACAAAGTCGAGGAGTATTTTGCACAGCTCATGATCTGTCTATGGTCAGAAGAAAATGGTATGGATGAGTTTCCCTTTAAGTGCAACATCTTAGGAAGTATCGTGATATCATTAGAAAAATAATCACAGCATATGGGACTATGAAACAACTACTGGTTTATCCCAGAGAGAGAGAGAAAAAGAAACAAAAAACAACTGAATATTCGTACTAAATATCTGCTGCATTGTCTTACCTTCAGAGTAAGCTCCTGGCGGCCAAAGAACTTTGCAGTCTTATAGTTGTGGAAGTAAAGCGTGACCTCTTCTGATCCCTTCACCAAGAGGACATTCTTATCTTTGACCTGCGCAGGATGAAATTGTTGCCAGTTGGTTTGAATCTCTAGCGTGCGAACTTCGACGCCGCGGCCCGGCGGAATGAAAACATACATTGCCAAGATAACCAAGTCGCAGCATTCCCGGGCCTTATCTCTTTTGTTGACAGCCATCTCAAAGTAATCTCTCTGCACGCTGCACGCATTCACAATCTGTTCCCTGCAAAATGTTGCATAGTGATATTAGGCTGCAGTTATTCATACATGTAGGTTTCAGACATGGATACACAGAGGGTAGAGAGGACTACTCTATCCTCTTTTAAAATTAAATGACAAAGAAGTGAAACGTTTTTCAACAAAGTCTCAAGAGTTGGTTAATTTTCAATTCACTAAATTCTAATTACCCTCTGATGACAATCAGTAAGGTTTATACTGTTTACAATGTCAAAAATAGCTTTTAGTTAGAAACACGCACTTCCAAGTTTACAAAACATGTTTCGGATAATCAACATCCGTCGTCAGTTGCGAATACAGTTGCAGTGTCAAAAAATTACAACGAAAGTGTTAAATTGACATGGCCTCCTTAATTTTCAGTTGAAAGGACGCAGAGGTACTGTCAAGGATGGAAAAGGCATTCTCTCAGCACAAAGTTCTGCATGTTTTTGAGTCATAACTGTGCGAGTTCTTATGTGTGTTTCTACCTAAAAGTTATTTCATGTCTGTTGCCATTTGGCTTGGCCGTACGTTTTCGCAGGACAGGTGACACGTTAAAACTGCATGACAAGCTCTCCTGTCACCCAACACAAAGCAGTAAAATAATATTACTAGCGCTTACCAGTCAAGCCAACGGTTCAGAAGCGTCAGCTCTTCCTTAGTTTGAGGACGTTCGACATCGCCTTGACGCTGTAGAAGTGTTGCCTGTGTTCTTAGCTGCTTAATGACAGGGATGTCCTGGTAAACGGGTGCGCTCTCCCGGTGAAGGAATTTCGCAGGATACAGAAGCGAAGAGCAGTGGTTGGATATGGTGGCAGCTGACAAATTTCGTTGGTCCTGCAAAAGGAGAGAGAGAGAGAGAGAGAAAAAAAGCATTACACTGTTTATCAAGATTCAGGAAGTAGCCCTGAACAGTCAGTCGAAAACAATAACTAACAAGCTTTAATGGAAGAGGACGATTATGTTGGCACATCTTTTCTAATCGATAAATTTCAAAATAAATACTCAAAATAGCTTTGTCTAATTGCGATTTCTATTTCATCCATTTATTCATTTACCTACTTATTTACCTACTTATTTATTTATTTATTTATTTATTTGCTAGACGTGCATTTGTTTCATCTCTTTACTGGTATGTAACACTAACATTTGATTTACTCTTTAAACAGTCTTACTCGCTACCCGCCTAGATTAGCCTCAGCTATTTGCGGGTTAGCGTTGTTTTTGTAAAATTTTGTTGATTTAATAATAAACTTGAACTTGAACTTGAAACTTGAAAATAACTATCAAGTACAGCAAAGAAAAAGGCCACAGCAGCAAAGCCAAGGTCCAAGATTTGGATGAAAAATTACAGAGCTGTACCAAAAATTGCGAAAATGACCCGTCGAAAGAAAACCTTGAAGAACTGGAATGTTTACAAGCAACAAGTATTTCTTAAATTTAGAAAAATCAAATAAGAAAAAAAAGCTGTGTACGGAAAATTGTTACAGGTGACGGAACAATTACAGCTAATCCCATGTTGTGCAAATCGAAATTGTAACAATGCAATAAGATTGTTTGGATTATTTCCCTGAGTAACAATAGGTTCCGGGTCTAAGTCGATATCACCTGAAGTAAATAACTTTGCCCTTGAAGCACAATAGCTATGATTTCATTTCTTACACTTCATATTGAACAACATGTACAAGTTCATCATCAAAGACAACTGACACTTGAGCGGCCCTTTTATGTTTCGCAGTTCTTGTTTTGAAAACAAACACAATCAAGAGCAAAATACAACTTTCACCCTTTTGCACGAGTGATTCCAACTGGTTTACATATACACATATTTCTGGTTTTGAGATAAAATTTTTTCTAATGCTGATCACTGTCAGTGGTAAATAAGTTCAGAATTTTCTTCCACGGTAATCTCGATGGTAGAATTGGGCATTCCGCAAAGTTTGGAAAAGTCAATATCAATTGGTTTACCGTCGACATATTGATTTGTTTACATCTGAGCGAGTGACACATATTCTGCCCCCTAACAATTAGTCGTTTCTACGCTCCGCGTATCCACGACTAAAAAAAAATATTTTTGTTCAGTAAACATGCCTTAAACTGTTACAAGCTCAATTTTGTGGTCAAAAAAATGCAGGGCTCGACTCGTACACCGGGAAGTACGGTTTTAACAAGAATAACAATAGTTGTAAATATCACTTTTTAGAAGTGAAATTTTGACCTCACGTACTTGCAGGAAAACAAATTCTGCAGTCAATAAGATGAATTCACGCATCAGATACTGTAATCGATATACCCTGAAACACGACTGTGTCTGGCGTGCAAATTTCAGGCTGAAACGTTCGTTGAACTTTACAGTATGAACTGATTCCACAAATTTTTATAACGGAAACTGTGGTAGTTTCCGTTCAGAAAACACAATCTTTCTGAAGACTTTAGTCTCCTTTGAGCAGATGTTTACAAATGGATTTCAAAACTAGAAACATAAATGACACGTCACAACATGGCCGCTCAATTTCGGCCCAGTTCCCACGCAAACGTCAAAAAATTCATTACACGTCACCTTGAGAAAATCCAGATAAGATTCCAACAGAGACTGACGTAGGAAGACGTCGGGTTGCAGTATCACACCAGGGCGAGACCTCAAGAATCCAAGAAAGCCTAAGGGCATGAAAAGGGAAAATCAATTCGTTTGCACATCGTAAAATCGTTAAATTATTGAACAACACTGTGCGAGCGAAATAACTCAGACAATAAACTCACATAATATTCTTTCCTGGGTTTTCTGGTATGTCGATGTTGCCAAAGGTCTTGCTTGTCTTTCCAGCTGGACTGGACGAGTGAAGAAGGTTTTCAGTTCGCGCAGAAATGTCTGCATTTCCAGCGGCAATTGTCCAATGTCCAATGCATATGACTGTTTGCGAAGTTTGAATTCGGTCATGGGTACGACGCAGTTGCTTTCTTCTTCTGTTGATTCTTCTGGTTTTTCTTCTGTTGATTCTTCTGGATTTTCTGGTGATTCTTCTGGTTTTTCTGGTGATTCTTCTGCTGTCGTTTCTTCTGTGCACGTGGTTGCTCCTTCTTCGATCAGATCGTCGCAATCAACGTCTGTTTCTGTCTGCAACATGAAATTGCTCGTGCGTGGCCTCTTAGAAGGCGTTTGGAGCTGAATATCGGATTCATCTGAGCTCGACTCGTCTGAAGAAGTCAGCCGGTAGGAAACGATGGACTGCATGGCGCCGAGGGAAGAGGTGAAAAAGATCGAAGTTCACAGAGTTTTTCGTGGTCATTCGGTCAAAACAGAGATCCATTGACGAAATGGCTGACGGGAATTTTTTCATTCTCGTTCCCATATCCCTTTTTGAGGCCTCTAACCCAGGAGAGCTGGAAACTAGCAAAGGATCCAGCTCTTGTGGAGTGGGAAGAATTCAATTGTCAGCTCTCAGGCAATAATTCTAGCTTTTTTTTTGACCGAAACGTCGCTTTCTGTTATGTAAGGCGGGTATTTTAAGCTTTCGAGTGCAAATATTTTGAAGCCAATATTGTCCACTTTTCATGCATTTCTCACTTTACCAAACAAAGCTTTAAAGCGCGAAAAAGGTACCCTTTTTTCAGGTTGAAGCGATCTCTTTAAAAGCGCGGAAAAGGTACCTTATTCTGCGGTTAAAAATCTTTTTTTTTTCTTAAAAGGTACCTTTTTTAACTTTTCAACTAATCGACTCGCATTAACAAATAAGGTAACAATTTTGCATTTGTTCTATGAGAAATAAATGCAGAAAGTTTATTTTTCTGCTCTTTTCAATTAGCAGAGTTGATCTTTTTGTAAAAAAAGCAGAATTGCCGGAATCATTCTATGACTGACCGCTGCGTATTTTGTTAGTCCACAAGGGAAGTCATAGTGGACTCACAAAAAAAATTCTAATTAACTCTGGTTTCGTTCGATTTTTCTGAAATTTTAACACAATAAAGATGGATTGCTAAGAAACATATTTAGTCTTTGCCGATGTATAGTAGCTATTAACTCTAAAGAGATATATCGCTTCGAAGTCGGTGATTTGAAGTCGTTGGATTCGAACGAAGAGAATACTAAATACGCTAAAAAGGTGTTGAGTGAGGGCTATGGACTCAGTGAAAGGTTCCAGCAATTCTACTTTTCTAGAAAAAGATCAACTCTTCCACTTGAAAAGAGCAGAAAATTTAACTTTCCGCATTAATTTTTAGCGATCTCTTTAAAAGCGCGGAAAAGGTACCTTATTCTGCGGTTAAAAACGTTCCTGGATGAAAAGCGGACAATATTGACGCTAAAATATTTTCATCCGAAAGCTTAAAATGCCCGCTTTTTTTTTCTTACCTTCGTACAGGTGACTAACAAGAAAACGTACAACAGAAGGTCCTAATACTGAAATGTTGAACAGCGATATTTAAACAAGTGCTCAGTTATAAGGTAAAGTTTCGCACTTGTGAAATGATGGTACACGTTCTGTCTGTGTGTCCTGTCCTTTGGATTGTTACTAGAAATCGCTCTGAATTCTTCTAAAGTATATAACTATGCGTTATATGACCGGTTTACAAAATTCAATTGGTAATTGTATCATAGAAAAAACGCGCTTCGAATAGTCATGTTTTGCTTATCATGGAATACGTCTAAGTGTCCTACTTTGAAACACGCGAGTAACTTTCCTTGTGAAATATTTAACTTAAGCACTTCATATTAGGCAGGCGATAACGATGAACAGTTCTAAACAAGTACTGGGAATTTTGTTGTCAAACTTTAAAAAATGAGGAAGATAGAGCATTCTGAAAATGTCTTATGAAAACTTGACGATATTTAGGGCATGCGCAGTACTTTATCAAAGACAGTGACAACTTCTGCGTATATTGAATAGGTAAATATCATGCACAGTTTTTCTGTTTCAAAGCATTTGTCAATTGCTCTACGATTTTCAAAGTTACGACTATCGTAAAATAAGAAGAAATGTATGAAAAAATTCGGTACATGCGCAGTAACGACAAATTCAACGTACGCGCCTCAAATTGTGCACACTGTAAACTTAGACAGAAACAAACAACTTGTGTAAATTTTGTAGTAAAACGTTAAAAACACATGAAAAGGCAGTATTTTGAAATTTTAAGACAATGTATTGGAAAATTACGATGTTTAGAGCATGCGCAGTAACTACCAATTGAACGTACGAACATGAAATTGTGCACACTGTAAACTTAGACACAGGCAAACAACTTGTATAAATTTTGTGGTTAAAAAGTAAAAACACACGAAAATATAATACTTTGAAATTTGAAGAGAATGTATGGGGAAATGTTTATTGAAAAATGCAGCACATGCGCAGTAATGACCAATTGAACGTACGAAAATGACATTATACACACTGTAAACTTCGACACAGACAAACAACTTGTATAAATTTTGTGGCTAAAAGGTAAAAAGACACGGAAATATAATACTTTGAAATTTTAAGACAATCGATGGGAAAGTGTTTGCGCGGGAACTGTTGTGTGCACATTCCACGTTCCGTTCTTATAGGATTTAAAATGCTTACAAGGGGGAACAAACTCTTAATTGTGCAAGGAATAAGTCTTACCCGTCCAAGGAGCGAATTTTCTGATTCAGAAGTGCAGCTTATGCGAAATAAATTGAAATCGAGTTCGGCAATTTCAAGTGTTCGCCGCGCGCGTGAATTTTGTAAAATGAGCATAGTTAACTCGAAGTGTAATATTTCCTCTAAAAAGCAGGTATACAACTATATTCTTCCGTATAAGCAAACCCTACAGAATCTAGTACACTGAAAATCTGAATTCTCTTTTCAAGTATACACTATAACTGTGTACTGAAATGTTGAACAGCCATATTTAAACAAGTGCTCAGTTATAAGGTGAAGTTTCGCACTTGTGAAATGATGGTACACGTTCTGTCTGTGTGTCCTGTCCTTTGGATTGTTACTAGAAATCGCTCTGAATTCTTCTAAAGTATATAACTATGCGTTATATGACCGGTTTACAAAATTCAATTGGTAATTGTATCATAGAAAAAACGCGCTTCGAATAGTCATGTTTTGCTTATCATGGAATACGGCTAAGTGTCCTACTTTGAAACACGCGAGTAACTTTCCTTGTGAAATATTTAACTTAAGCACTTCATATTAGGCAGGCGATAACGATGAACAGTTCTAAACAAGTACTGGGAATTTTGTTGTCAAACTTTAAAAAATGAGGAAACGCGGAAGCGC